>OLKM01001150.1:118880-131380 GCA_900291075.1 Melanogrammus aeglefinus | reverse complement strand
GACAAATTAAATTGTAAAAATATTTTTTGCAAATGATTTTTAATTCTAAAGGGTGTTTTTCCTGTGCATTAATAAGGGATTTGATAATTACATTTTATAAAACCTTTTGTAATAATTTTCATGGTGGACACCAAAACAAAAATACATTAATTATATTTGAAAAGTGGTTTTATGAAATCCAAAATATGTGTAGAACATTTCATAGAACATAAAATGATACAGTTTCCAAATTACACAATACAGAGCAAGAAAATGAGTGTATGCGCGTGTATGAGTGAGGTATACGAGAAGAGTGAAGGTTTCTCAGTTTCCCCTCTTCTGGTTGCATATTGCGCTCTCCATCTGTCACCTCGGCCGCCCGCCCCCCTCTATCTCCATAACGGGGGGCCCCGGGCCCCGCAGCCTGGGAGGGGAGTTTAGCATTTCATTAAGAAACACAGGGCCTGTCAATAAAATGTGTTAGGTCGAATGGAAAGAGTACCAGCCAGACAGAGGCCTTGTTGCAATGTGTGGACGGCACACGCTGCTATCGACAGGCAGCTTCTGAGAACTGTCCCCCCGCCCTCCCCAGTTCCTGTGATCAATGAACGCCTGGGTCACTGGCGTGCTTCCTCTTGTTCTCTCTCTCTCTCTGTTTGTTCGTGGCTGAAAAAGGAAAAGCGCTGATGGTGGAGCTTTTGCCTTCAGACGATGGCTTTGGTCGGGTGCAGGAACGTGTGTGAGAGGAGGAGAGAGAGGGGGAGAGAGAGGGAGAGAGAGGGGGAGAGAGGGGGAGAGAGGGGGAGAGAGAGGGAGCGGGAGGAGGGAGGGAGAGAGGGATGAGGACGAGGAGGAGAGCAGGATGAGGGCCGTCCTGAGCGCTGGAACAAGGTCTGGGCGAGATCTCTCTCCTGGGAGCCGCTCTGTCTGACAGCTGTGAAAATTCATAGCGATTGATTTTGTAATTAGCAGTTTATCAATCGGATCGACGTGCGCTCTCTGATGGATTGCAGGGAAATTGTTTCTTCAAAGTTGTTTTTTTAAGGCCGCCCCGTCCCACCTCTCCCCGCTAAGGCTGATTCCCTCCCTGGCTGCTAGGGCCCCCTCCCTGGCTCCTGGGGCCCCCTCCCTTGGGCCCCTCCTTGGTTCCGGGGTCCCCCTCCCTGGGTCCGGGGTCCCCCTCCCTTCCTCGCTTTCGAGGCTCCCTCCTGCCTCCTAGGACCTCTTCCCTGGGCCCCCCCCCCCCCCCCGTAACTACTAGGAGCCCTCCATGAGTCCTGGGGCCCCCTCCCTGGCTTCTAGGGCCCCCTCCCTGGGTGCTGGGGCCACTCCCTGCTCTGACCCCTTCTCTTTCTCCTCTGATAGGAACTTGGATACGATTTTTTTGCCTCTTATTTTTCCTTGGTCTTGTGCTCCAAAACATCATCATCATCATCGTTAGAATGATCTCCAATAGCATTACCAATGGGCTCTAGCTGTTTGTGTGTGCGTGTTGAAAATTGGGAAATACCTTTTAACAAAATAAATGAATAAAGCGCTAGTACAGTAATCACATTAACACATTCGATTTGTAAACATACAACGTCTGACGGTGGGATTTGACTGAGATGTCATGTTTGTGTATTATCATAATATTATTGTATATGCTAGCGGGTGATAAGGATGTCACATGTCATCTTTATCAGCGCAAATAGAGTTTTTCTCTTTTGTTCTTCGCTTCCCTCCCTCCCTCCCTCCCTCCCCCCATCCCTCCCCCCCTCCCTCCCTCCCTCCCCTCCCCCATCCCTCCCTCCCTCCTCCTCCCCAATTCACTCTCCAAAACGACCTACTTCATTTCACCACTGTGGGTTTGAAAAGCGGCAGGGTGAGAAATGTCTCAAGGTCTTGGGAATACTGTTGTTCCAGTCAATGAATTTGGGCCGAAGACTGGAATCTGTTTTTCCCTTTTTTTTTTATTGTCCCGTGCGGTAAAATATTCACAGCCAAGGTGAGACAAGTCAGCCAGCCAATGACATGCTACCTCTGGAGTGCCAAACACTGGTTAACCGGTGAGAGAACCATGACCCTAGACTGCTCCTGAGAGAGGGAGAGAGGGGGGAGGGAGAGGGAGAGAGTAGGGGGGGAGTGATGGAGGGGGGGGGAGAGAGAGGGGGAGGGAGAGACAGAGAGAGAGAGAGAGCGAGAGAGAGAGAGAGAGAGAGAGAGAGAGAGAGAGAGAGAGAGAGAGAGAGAGAGAGAGAGAGAGAGAGAGAGAGAGAGAGAGAGAGAGAGAGAGAGAGAGCTAAAAAATGAGGAAATTAAAATCACTGTTCTATATAGCTAGGGAGCCTCAGTAACAGGGTGTAGACACAGGAGATCCACAGGGGGCCGTCCGGATGAGAGGCGTCGTCCTGTGCTGCCTCGTGAGGGGAACAGTAACGGGAGCGTCGGGGACAGCCACAGCTGTTGTTGTCATGACGATTTAACAAACTAAACATTATGGCGGCCATGTCACAGGTGTTCTTTATCTCTTGTTAGACCTCAACGGAGGCAGAGCTAAACACTTTCAACCAACAATGTGGGAACTTTAGCGTTATGCGATTTGAAATGTGCACATTCCAAATGCTGAAATAATGCTAAATGAGCTAAAAGGTTATAGTATATAATTCAATATTTTTTCTACCCACATATGTTTAACATGTATGTGGCACAGGTTTAGCTCAATGTAGAAATGCATGATGGGAAAGAGAAGAGTATCAGTGAAGTGAAGTGAGAGAGAGCGTGTAGGTTATTTATATAAAACACTCCGCTGTGTCGTTAACGTGCACTCATCCACTAGAGATTGGCTCGGGTTCATTATGTTGCTACTGCTACTGGAGAATAGCATTGGTTTGCAGCCTCATTGGTCAAAGGCCGTATGGATATCACACCACCGCCAAGAGAGAAAATAACAAATATTGTTTTGTTTTTCTCCTGCCTTATGATCTGTTCTTTATCTTGTCAGCCTGTGAGTTACACTGATAATGTCCCCCCCCCCCACACTTTACCCCGCCTGACAGCGCGGTAAAGATCAATCTTGAGATTACATTTTATAAATACAAATAAATAAAAAAATCTTTAAATTTGCTGTCATTGCTGGTGGGGGGGGCCGTTGTCTCAGCCTCAACTGTGACCCCCCTTACTCTGTGGTTCAAAAACTAAAAGACAGCAAGGGGGATCAGGAGCTAGAGCGGGTTTGCTGGTAACCAGAAGGTTGCTAGTTCGATACTGACTCCTCCTAGCTGAGTGGCGAGGTGTCCCTGAACAAGACACCTCACCCTAGCTGCCCCCGATGAGCTGGCTGTCGCCCTGCGCAGTTGACACCGCCGTCGACGTGTGCATGTCCGGGTGAATGTTCGGCGACATCGTACAGCGCTTTGAGTGGACACTGGTTAGAAAAGTGCTGTTAAAATGCAGTCCATTTACCATTTACAACCTCCAGTGTATTCCCCATGCTCCAATCCTCCCTGATCGTTCCACTCATGTTGACGGTGGCGCCCTCCTTCTTGCAGACTCCATGCACATAGAGGACATGGAGGCGGTCCAGAAGCTGCAGGACGCCCTGCACGAGGCCCTCCAGGACTACGAGAGCAGCCAGCACCCGGAGGACCCCCGGCGGGCGGGCAAGCTGCTCATGACCCTGCCCCTGCTGAGGCAGACGGCCACCAAGGCCGTGCAGCACTTCTACAGCATCAAAGTGCAGGGCAAGGTGCCCATGCACAAACTCTTCCTGGAGATGCTGGAGGCCAAGGTCTGATGAGGAGGATTGTGGGTCTAACCCCCCTGGCAACGGCCGATGGCGATCGCAGGGGAGGGAAGGGGGAGAAGGGGTGGGGGAGGGGGGGCTTGGGGGGGGGGAGGGAGGGAGTGTCGGAGGGGGGGGGAGGTTGTGTGATAGATCCAGAGAGTGACTTGAAGCGAGGCCCGGGGGTCCGTTAAAGAGGGGGACCCCCCCCCCTCCTGTTGACTGTGCACACGAGGCGGGATGGACCTCTCCCCCCGTTCCTCCATCGAGGAGAGACGGAGAAATAGAAAAAAAGAGAACAAAAGAGAAAACGTCGGTTGCTAGTATAAATATAAAAATGATGCAAATTAATTTAAATATATAAGAAATAATATGTACAGTAATAATTGTTTTTCTTTTGTTTTTCGTTGGTTCGTTTAGGGTCTGTGGTCATACTGTATATGATAAAGGACCTTTCTGCCCCCTTGATCTCTTCAGAAAAACTAGTCGCCACTTTTTGATTAACAAAGTAATGGGATTCCTCTTCCTCAGAATCTTTAACTGAGTTTCACACAATCGCTCTGAAGAAAACCCGAAGTGTCCACCACCATAAACTGACTCACTTGTCTCACAGATGTTTTTTTCTTTTTGTTTGGTTTGGACTGGACTTGACCAGAACATGTATGTATTTATTATGGGAAGACTGAGTGTACAGTTTAACGTCTGGTGAACTCAGTGGCCATTTTCTCTTCTTCTCCTCTCCCTGGAAGGAAAAAACTAAAAAAAAAGCTCAAACTGTTACCTAAATGTGAAATCTATTGATTTAAATGTCCTTGAATATACCTCTCCAGAGCAGCGAGGCGTGTGATCAGCGCGGATCGATCTGAAGACAGGAAGACTTACTGGTCCCATGTTTAACCAAACTAGCGTAGGCGGCTGCCGCAGTCACTTCACTTATTCCGTAGTAACGTAGCAATAAAGGAGCTGGCTGGCACGCCATCCGTCCCCACTCCTAACCCTCACCTGCTTCTCCCCAGTCACCAGGGCCTCGCGGTTCACTAAAGCCCCGTCCGTGTGTTGGGGCTCCGCGGCCCCCAGGCCTCGTCCTCTACCCATTCGGACTCGCGGTGGTTTTGCACCCTGCTCCTTGAATCCCAAATTTGGCCCGTGTTTTAAGCCCACAGAGATTCCACTGACCCCCACCCCCATGGGAAGCAAACAGACAAGCTGATTTAAGGCTAGGTGAAAGACGATCGCAGGGTCTGGGTGGCGGCGCTATCAAAGGATTTATGTGGAGTGGCAGGAGTCCAGGAGATTCCATGTTCAAACAATCAGAGGCCCATATGTCAGCCACTCTATTTTCAGTCCCCCCCCTTCCCCCACTGTAAGCCTGCCGTAGAGCCGCGTCCCAAACCCCCACACACACACGCGCGCGCACACACAAGACACACACACTGGGAGCAAGGTGTCCCGCATCTGCTTCCCACCATTTTAGAATCGCCGGCGTCTTTTAATAGCCCCTCTCGCCTGCTTTTATAGAGCCCCGCCCTGCGTGAAGGTGAGCGGCAGGTGCTGAGCGTATTCTTAGCCCGACGCTTGTTGTCCGACCGTATGTCCGTGCCTGTCTTCCCTCGCGCGGTGGCACTGCTTGACCCTCATGTAGACAGACTGGCCAGTGGGCCGAGGTACCCTTCCCAGAACGCCCTCCCCCACCACCACCACCACCACCACCAAGACCATCCGGCAGGCCAGAGGAGGACATCCATTTGAAGGGTCTAGCTAGCCAAGGACCCCCAAGTGTGCAGTCTGTGAATAGCGACGCGGGGCTAGTAAAGTGTTGCCATGCTTCTCGGGTGTGACAGCAGATCAGGAGTGTGTGAGTGCAAGGTGTGACTTGGGGTGCTGGGGAGCGAGACAAGACAGACAGACAGAGAGAGAGATCCCGTACTGTGGTCTCTCGCCCTCTTGCGCCCCGCTCCTCCTCTCTCCCCCGCTTGCCGTCTCTCGCCCACTCTGTCTCTCTCTGTGGTCGATTCAGCCTGACAGCCATGAGGCCGGGCTCTTCTGTCAGTACTGTAGCTCAGCTCAGCTGGGCCGCGCTACTCTTTTCTATGTGGACAGAGGTGTTCCAGGAACACATTGTTGCTCGCTCCGCTGTAGGAATTGATGTGATGTGATAAGTTTTTGTCACAACAATATGATACTGTGATCAAAGCAAATGTCTGACATTGCAAAACGGGTTTGAGTCGCCGCCATGCTTAAGGTATCATCGGCCAATGCTCATTCGACAGCTGACAGCAATCTTTTTTGCTGATGTCTGATAGGTCGCTTTAGAGACGCCACATACAAACGTCACACACCACGCACATAGTCACACACACTTCAGCTAGCTTGAAAAGAAGCGTCAATGTAGCGATTGACAATGTAACTTATTTCACACAACAGGTAGGCTACTGATACTGACTGAAACCGTGCTGGTTGGAGCATTGCTTAGGTGTGGAAGAGCAGCTATTTCATAACACAAAATAGCCTGAATATCAGAGTAACAGAACGTTTCGTTTTTGCCGTTTCTATGACTTCCCAGCTCCATTCAAAAAGCAGTCAGTAAAAACAAAAGCTTCTGAACAAAGTTATCACAGTGACCGGAACACACTCATCCTGCACTCCCTTGACTTTTGTTTGTTTTGTTTGTTTGCAAAAAAAAAGAAAAAGAAAGGGGGGCACTGTGTAGACTACGAGAAAACACGTCTTACATGAAATACTTTTGTCTGAAACAAAAAGTGTAAATATATCTGTGTCTGGTACCGGACAGTATACAGTAAGTTGTCAAAAATACCATTTGAAATACAGTATGCAGCAAACCCAATGCTGGCTACTACCTCACGATCATCCCATCGTCGGTCAGGATTGCTCTGCTCCTCTGCTGTTCAACCGTCAGCACAAACGACTTCAACACGCCGAGCCGTCCGTTTAGTCCAATGCCGTCTCCCCGAGTGGTCCTGCCAAGATATTTGTAATTATAGTTACCAGTTACCTCTTCCTGTTCATCCTTCATATATGTTTGTAAAAGTATAGCATGCTACAAGTTGACCTCATTGACCTGGTCATGAGTGGGCGTGACCCCAGTTTTTGGTTAAGCGGGTATATGTTTTTACAAACATCGGTGTGTCAGACTTGCTCCCTAAATGACAAAATTGCAGAGTGAGGCAGGTAAATCATTTCTCTGCCTCTGCGTGGAGTATTAATAGTGTGAATTATATCATTTTGGCAATGATGTACATTGATATCTCTGATCGTTGAATCACCAATATCTGTGTAACTTTTATGCTTTGATTTTGAAAAACCTTAAAGAAACGATGAATTAAATACACCTGGACCTCCTGTGATTCATTCATTTCCACCAAGGATAAAACATTTTGTTGTCATTAAATAAATACACACACACGCGCGCGCGCACACACACACACACACACACACACACACACACACACACACACACACACACACACACACACACACACACACACACACACACACACACACACACACACACACTGTCGGCCATTTCCAATCAGCGATTAATCAAGTGGCCTTCGGCAGGCGAGAGGAGGGGAGTCAGAGGAGGAGGAGGGGCCCAGCCTGAGGGGCATCGGCTCAGGCCAGCAGCCCCTCCAGCCGTAAGCCTGTAGCCGTGGCATGGCTGAGGGCTGTGGAAAATGGATCCGTCACAGGAAACAGGCGGACAGCCGTGGCAACGCTGATGGAGGCGGCGGTGGCGGCGGCGGGGGGGAGGGGAGGTCTGTCCTTCCATTATTTCTGGAAGCTGAGATTCCAGGGAGTTAAAGTATTCCCTCCTCTGTGTAATTATAAGAACCAATTTCCGTTTTTGAAATAATGTCTCGCTAACCAATTAATCGTAATAATCCCCTATATGGAAACAATGCTATTACAAGCCCTGAGACAAAAAAAAAAGGGTTTGACAAAGCAAAGAAAGATAATGAAAGAAAACGGAGAAGAATAAGGCGCCGCTCTTTAGAGCAAGACACAAATAAAACTTGAGGCTACCCGTGTAGCCTTAACATCGCAGACGCCGCTACATTCGGCACATTTAAACGCTGTGTCCCCCACACATTTAAACGCTGTGTCCCCCACACATTTGCACAAATGCAGACCTCAAGGGGGACGGACTGTACTACTTTCTCCTCTATCGATATTCATTCTTCTATACAGTAACCGGGTAATCAGTTACTTCCTGTCAGCCGCAGAGAAGTCACAACACGTTTGGCGAATTGGGAGCTACGGTGGCGTGGCTCCTCATCAGAATGCGGCCTCCGTCAGCGCTCGTACGACTGCCGCACGTTGCCTAAGTGTGTTTCATTATTCTCAAAAGAGCGTTGATGATGCCGAGGGAAAGGATTACACGTCAGCGAGAGCGATTGGGTTTGGACAGAGCTGCTGCATACACTTTGCATCAACCCAGGGCTTCGTATTACACTTAGGTGGAAAACGGTGCATGCAAATGCCCAGGAGAGCTTGTGGCACAGAAATGAAGCGAGGGCCACCGTCTCTCTCTCTCTCTCTCCCTCTCTCTCCCTCTCCCCCCCTCTCTCTCTCTCTCTCTCTCTCTCTCTCTCGCTCTCGCTCTCGCTCTCTCTCTCTCTCTCTCTCTCGCTCTCTCTCTCTCTCTCTCTCTCTCTCTCTCTCTCTCTCTCGCTCCTCTTCTCTTCTCTCTCTCGCCTCCTCTCTCTCTCTCTCTCTCTCTCTCTCTCTCTCTCTCTCCTCTCTCTCCAGCTCACTCTCACACACACACATACACACGCACGCGCACACACACACACACACACACACACACACACACACACACACACACACACACACACACACACACACACACACACACACACACACACACACACACACACACACACACACACACACACACACACACACACACACACACAAACACACATAGACATGCATATATAGTATATATACTTTATTTTACTTTTCTTTAAAATGCACACATACAGCCACACAGTCTATACTTTCTTTGTAAAATCCCTCTCCTTGTTTTTGGAGCGCAGTCATTTTTTACGGGCATTCCCATTCTACCCCTGATTTTGTTACGTGTGTTTACTGCTCCATTTGTGGAATTGGAAGCAGGCCTATTACAATTCAATAACAGGAGCTGGTGGTTTTCACTACCCACAGCCATCGCTGTCCCAGACAGATTGATATGTCCCATCCATCGCACACTACAGAGAGATTACCATGCTGCTGGTGCTGCTGTTGTTGTTGTTTTACTATAAAATGGGACAATTCCCCCAAAGAATTATCCAAAACACAAACACACACCCATTTCTTCATAGTGTCCGGCTGGGTTGACCGTGCTAATGGACTCATCCAACCCTAGAGAAGAACCTATGATGATTTTGTCTGGTTAAATCAATGTACACAGATACTAGTGGGCAAATAGATATTAGTTGAGTGTTTTCTGTCCAGCTGCGTGGCCCCGTGCAGCAGCAGGTCCAGTCTCTCTCTCTCTCTCTCTCTCTCTGTCTCTCTCTCTCTGGACTGATCGATAGCACTGTCACACTGCCCAGCACACACACCAAACCAGAGCCCGGCTCTATAGGCCACTTGCAGGCTGAGATTTCCCTGCTCTCTCCATGTCCGTCCTCACTGTTTTTAAGTGCATTCATCAGGTTACACGGCCAGGCGCCCTCGCCACTTAAAGCCTGGCCCGACCGCTGTTCTAAATAATCCTAGTGGTTGTCAGCAGGCATTTGTCCCCGATTGCGAAATGGTTTTCCTTTTTTTAACCATTACGTGATCACGTGATATGATCTAGGGAGTGTGGGTATAATGGTTTGGTTTATTTACATCAACTAAATGCCGCTAAGCGAATGGAGGATGAGTAAAGGAAAATAGAAGAAGGCAGAGTTCATAATGTTGTTGTCTTCACAGTATTGTATTTCAGGTGAGGGCCGTCGGTAGTCTTTTGAACTTGTGTGTTTCTCCTGCAAATATGTGACCCTGGTCCTCTTCACCGAGAGAGAAAGAGAGTAAGAGGGAGAGAGAGAGGGAGAGAGAGAGAGACTGAATGGGCTTCACTGTTTCAGCAGGTCAGCACTCTAGAAATTAAGTCATCCACAAAATCCCCTGAAAAGTGCTCCCAGTGGACCTGGGGGAGGAGAGCTGTGGATAGGATAGGTGTAGACCCCGGTCCACCCCATGCTATCTCCACTAGCCCACTGCGGGGAATACTCTGTGACTGTATTCACTTCCGAACTGCGTGGAGCTTTCCTCCACCAGCCACTTCATATCAATGGAGCGCCACACAACGGTGATGCATTAGGGTACATTAATATAAACATACTATCCTTTGTGAGATATATGAGATGTATGCGCATTTACACACACATGCGCAAACACACGCACACACACAAGTATGCGCACACACACACACCCATGCATGCGCACACACACAAATAAACACACACACTTGTGTGTGAGCACACATAATCACACACACACACTTATGCATGCGTACACACGTGCGCACACACACACACACACACACACACACACACACACACACACACACACACACACACACACACACACACACACACACACACACACACACACACACACACACACACACACACACACACACACACACACACACACACACACACAGCCTAAGTGCTTGTGAAGGGGGTTTTGTTCCCTCTCGGTTTAGATTTATTTGCCCAACTGTATCTTTATCTGTGCCGCTCCCTGATACAAAGCTGTGGGGGGTGCGGAAATATTTCCAACTATCTGGTGAATGTATCTCCCTCTCCGTAGCCCAGGAAGAGAGCTGCAGCTGGGGTGTGGGCGGGGGCGTGCGCTGGGGCGGGTGGTGCTGGGAGACCCCACCTCTCCCTTCACTGTTTTATTGCCTGCGCCGTGTATTTACGTGTTCTTGTGGGCTTTTCCAATTTAGCTCCTGGTTTGGAAATGGAAGGGAGATAAGGAGCGCCGATAAGCATGGATCCGTCCATCAGCCGGGAGAAAAACCTCACACGGCTCCACAGCCATTTAACACACTTACCAGCGCTGGTGTCTCTGGCCGTAGAGCATGACGAGGGTACAGAGATATTCAGCCTAACGTTTTTCAGAGGTTTTCGGTCTTTCCGTTTAAATTTTTGCATAGAAAAATGATTGCGCCTCTGGTTTATGTTTTTCGAAGTAATCATTGAAATACATTGAAACCACAACAACGATGTTATAACAGAAATAAAATCCCTTTTCTGTACGAAAAGGGATTGAAGAGTGCATTGGTGTATATTAAAGAAACCAGTTCAGGCCTCCAATTGTGTGTGTTGTTAAAACATCAATACAGCTGATATGAATGATATAAGAATAAAAAGCGTTAGCCTATACTGCAGATATACATGTGATCATTCCTCCTCTTTTTTAAGCTATAACAAAACAATATCAAAGCAGATCCTTGATGGTTTCCTCATGATGAAGTCAGTGTTGACGGAGGATGGGTTATCTGTGCTGATGGCGTCGCTCTTCTGTAAAAACAGGCAGAGAATAGAGAGGGGGTCCTTCCTGAGGAAGAAGTGGTCGGTTCTACTCCGGGGGGAAGCCGCCACTCGGCCTGACCTTCTCAGCATGTCAACCAAAGGTTAGAAATCTTCTGGCCTTAAAGCCAATGCACTTGTTTGCGATAATGGAGGAGGCCCGTGGCCGGTGCTGCCATCAGGAGGAGACCTGTGCTCATCCCAGGAGGATTCCCCTGCACTGGGATTCTCACTGCACATACATTACACACACACCTGAGTGCACGCACACACTAAAGCGCACACACGCACGCTTATTTGAACGCACGCGCACACACACGCACACATAGTGCCCCTGGGATTTTTTGATTATTTTTTTAATACTTTTTAATATTAAAATCCAAGGGGTTTTAAGTTACATTTTACTTTGGGAGGAGTGTTTCTTTTTTCTATTTTCCGGATACAATGCATAGGGAAAAATACGGACATTCTAGGACAGTTCAGGTTGGATGTGGCTGCCACTGGTCGTTTTGTGAAGGGGTGGCGTCAATAGCTGATATTTTTGATTTGGTTTGTTGACGTTTTTTCAAGTTGGAGGAACTTTTTTTTTGTTGGAATGTTCAGTTGAACTGAGTGGTCGAGGGAAGTTGAAGCACGCAAAGGTTACGCGAACAACAGATAGAGAGACGCCTACGCGGCGCCGTTGCGTCAACGAGGGTGTCGCAAAGAGGCCCGCAGAGGGGCGGAAGGATTCGCGTGATCGAAGACTGGAGTTTCAGGTTGAAGTTCTCCTGTTGGGTTCAGACTGCTGTTCAACGTGAGTACGTAGCCTACCAAAAGGTCAGTTTCGGACGATTATAATTGTAATTTGCGCTCCATAAAGGAAGCCATCAACCGGTTTTTGCCTCTTGGAAATGACGGGTAGGCTACTTTGTTTATTTTCTTTCCTTGTTAAATGTTTGACCGTGACGTGTTTTCGGACATTAAACCCACCAATATATTTTAACGATTTATATGAATCCCATGTTTTTTTGGTTACGGGTAAATGTATAGGCCTATTGTGTGTGTTGTGTTAGGTGTGCGTGGGAGATGATTTTACGACAGTACAGCTGTCGTGAAATCATAATCACGATATTTTTAAAGTAGATCTCTTCTAGGCTCCTCCAATGCAAATAGGGTAAAGTATAGGAACCTATCAGAGGTCACACACACACACACACACA
>OLKM01001150.1:103880-116380 GCA_900291075.1 Melanogrammus aeglefinus | reverse complement strand
TTATCTGTATGTGTCTTACTATATAATGTGTGTGTGTGTGTGCATGAGCAGAATGCGTCAATAAGTGTCGGGGCTGAAGCAAGGGAAATATTACCCAATCCTCTGTGCATCATTGTAATTAGATTTCCCACGATGGCTCAATTAAGTCACACTGCTCCGGGGACCCGGTGGTTTGTGGTTTGACTCTCACTCGCGAGGGCCTTGGTCTGTTAAGTAAGGCAGAGGAACGTTGCTATTAATATGGTCACTTATGTATCCCCTAAAGCAGGCTTTACCCTCTGTGTCTCTATGTCCCTACTCTTTTTTAACTCATTATCCCTATTGTTTTTTTAACTACTGATTCTGAAATCAATCGGATGGGAAAAAGACCTGATTTAGATTGTTCTCATTTGCTTTGAGCATTTACTATGAGAGGACAGCGTTTATTTAGCTCTGCTAGTTTCTATATTCTAATGAGAACAGCTCCATCTATGGACCACCTGTTGAACTGCATTAATTGTATGAAATACACATGAAAACTGAGTGCAAATTAATTTGGAATAGTGTGGGTGTTGTTAAAATTTAGGCTATATTGTCTGGACGAAAAAACAAAAACAACACAACATGCGTTACGAATGACAACTTTTTATGCGAGCACAGCACGAATATGACGGACAATCAATCCCAGAGGTCATTCCAAGTGTGGGCCGTGGCTGATTTCTGCCATTATTTATTTGAATGAATGTGAACAAACATGAATATGTGTTTGGAGGTATTGCATGTCGCGTGTGGTGACACAGGGAGATTCAGCACTTTTGATGATATGTGGTCGCATTACTGGTCTCAAGGCCGGCGACCAGTTTAAATGCTCCAGTAACATTTCCTTTTATTTATACCCATAGACCTTGGCTGAAATAAATGAGTTGAGACAAGTGCGAGGGGGGTGGGGGGGAGGGCGGCCGACGCTACGAACATTTTCTCCCCAGCACCACCACTGCCGCTGCGTGCGTGCGTGAGCGAGACATTCAACTCTTTCACTGCCAGCGTCTGACAGGCCGCGGCGGTAAGACGCGCGCCGGCCCCCCCTTTAAAGAAGATTCAATGTCGCGAGCGAGAAACGCATCAACGTGAAAGTCGTTGTGTCATTATCTTAAATCTTAACTATCCAGCAGGACTAAAGTGTGAGAGACAGCCGTGTCTGTCAGGGCGCCGGCGGGACATGCTTTATTGTCTGTGTACAGTAAGCGCTGAGATTAGCCACTCTACCGGGGTCATTCTGCAGCCCTCCTTCAATTTACAACCACTTTTAATATTCTGTCATACTTAAAAGATTTTATTGCCGTCTTTTTATTACCATATCCTTATGTCCCGTGCTTATGAACTTTTCTATGCAAATCACTCACATCTCTCTCTGAGAGTGGCTGCAGGTGAATCATCAGATGCGCTGCCCTTTGTTTTCAGGTAGCCGGCACGCTGAGAAAATACCCTTATGTCTGATTCCGTCTTTTACTCTGGGAAAACTCTTTAAACGTTTTTCGACCCTTACTGGTACTACTCGCTTTGTAACGCTTTGCTCTCCCGGACCCCCAGCCCACCGTGACCGTAGCCATAGCGTCTTGTGGAGGGAAGGGGGCAGCTGTCTGCGATACACTACGATAATCGTGTCGCGAATTCGGAATTCCCGATGACATCATGTCACCCCTGTATCTGCGTTGACTCGTCGTGCTATAAATTATACAACACATGGCGTTACTTTGGCGGGGGGCCGATGTGGGCCTGAGGTTTGTTTTTCTTGGTTTCCAGTCCACAAGGGATGGGCTCGTCACTCTTGTGTTTTCACAGTTGTGTTTTCTTCTCCTTCTCTCTTCGTTTTATGTTCCAGTATTTTTTTTTAATTCCTCTTTTGAGACTCGACAGACTCACAGCAGCACCACGGGGTGAGCGAAAGAAATGGAGGGAGGGAGGGAAAGAAGAGACAGAAGAAGAGTGCACAAGCAGAGATTTACGACTGTGAATCTGCCGCTTTAAGTTTAAGTTTATGAATCCATTTTGTACGCGTCGCCCTGACTTTGACACGGTGGCCGAGTTCTGTCTGAGGTCACCCATCGGGTGTGAGGTCTGACACTCTGGCCCGCTGGCCCATGTGCAGCGATTCCGGGCAGGCATCTGTGTGTTCTCATCTGACGCCTTCTATGGATCGCCCCGACAGATAGGGGGTAACGGACCCAGGGTATAGCCCCGGGGCGGGTGGGGGACAGCAGAGACGCTAGCAAGCCCAGGGAGAGTGACCAGTGGCCAGTGGACGACTGGACTGAACTCCTGGTGCCGTGTTGACTGGGGCTCGGATCAATACAACGTTTGTACGATGGGCTACATCGACGCGTCTCTCACTCCCCTGCTTTTTCTCCCCTCTCCTCTTTTCAGACTTTCTAGTACCCCTCCGTCCCCCTCCCCCCTCTCATACACACACACACACACATATGGAGGTTTTTTAAATGATAATTCAATTAGGGCAGGTACTTGGCGGAGAGGGCAGGGTGATGTGTGGCGCAGCGCCGGCCCTTTAAGAGCCCGTCAGCGGCCCTAACGAGGGTGGCAAATGGAGACATAAAGAGGAGAATGGGTACACTTTTCACTTTGGTCTGACACACCGCCGCTGCCCCCCGAAGCCCTTGAGGGGGCATTTGGAGTGGGTGCGACCATGCTTCAAATTCCCCTCCTCCCCCTCGGACTAATTGTTGAGGGTATTGACCTTGAAGAATGGACGGGCCGGGAGGACGGCAGGGGGTGATGGTGGGGTTGGCGGTTGGGGGTGTGGGTGTGGGGCGGGGGGGGGGGGGGGGGCGGGGGACGGTTGAGAGAAAAAAGAGAAAGGTGGAGTTGGCTCTCGGTTCACCAGGGCTTTTCCCCCTGACCTCCGAGTGAGAACGATTTCTTCTTTTCTCTTTTTTTTGTGGCGTGGGCCAGAAGTAGCCCGCACACTTCCCTGGTCTCTCCTCCTCTCATGCAGTGGGGGGGGGAGGGAGGGAGGAGATGGCGGGGTTTGGAGGTGGAGGAGTCAACAGCAGGAGACACGGCACAAATCAAACGGCATCAATGGAACATGGCATCATAACAACTGGGATCAATCGCGGGCCATTCCGGGGCCTCATTCAAACCTCCCATGCCATCGATCGTCTGGGGAGGGTGCGCGCGGGACTATTGGATACACGTCGTGGTCGTTTGTGCGATGCAGGGGGTCTCATCTGTGCATACAAACACCCCTCCCCCCTCACGCACAAACAGACACACACAGCCCTGTGTCCCCTGCCCTGACCCTGTTCCACGGCAGACAAGTTCACCAGGCCGCGCGCCGCTGAGCCACCCAGTCAATGGGTGTCAATACGCTGGACGGGCCGGGAGACAGGGAGGGCTGGAAGGAGAGTCGATCAGGCGCTGATAAGCAGCGAGGGGCTGCTTTGTTTTAGTAATGACGGCTTAAACGCACACCCCACCCCCATCGGAGCCACCCTAGCCAACCTCCCCTCTTTCTGCATGAACCCCTTGGCAACGCCTCAAACAACGGAGTCGTCAATAAAGGGATATACGCGAGTTCTGACGCCCAGGCTGCTTTAAGGTCGCTGCATTCAGCGCCACGCGTTTTTTCCAGAGGAAAAAAGCCCCTTCCCTGCCTTGACGGGGCCGCAGGCAGCGCATGATGAATTGCTTTCCGATTCCCCAAGTCTGTTTGGTTGCGAGGGAAGTTGTACAGTTCAACTTGGACGTCTGTTTCATGCAATGGGAATATTTGCCGTATTGTCAGCAGTTAATTTATAGGATCCTCCTCACACAATGAGCTTCAGGCCCCTGGGGCTTTGGGACGGAGCCTATAGCAGCGTTTGCTGGGGATGTATTTTTTTCAGTGTTGAGACGAGGCAAAGAAATCTATATGTGTTTTGGGCAGTAAAATAATTTTATTCTCGAGATGATTAATAGCAAGGTTAATGGTATGTTATAAAGTTACATTAACAGTTTAATGATTTAATGCTGCAAAGCAATATCCAAAGTTCATTAGACATGAATCATGTCTCATTGCTGGTGGTGCAGTGGTCATTAAAGATGTTGTAATTATGATATAATTCTCAATGAGACATGCATTTGGGGGGAAATGGGGTTGCACCAAATATTTTATATGAGGCAGTTGTGTGATTTACACACACACACACACGCGTGCGCGCACACGCACACACACACACACACACACACACACACACACACACACACACAACACACACACAACACACACACACACACACACACACACACACACACACACACACACAACACACACCACACACACATCATGTGGAGACAGCATAGAGCAAACAGTAGTCTGAATAATTGTTCTTCCAAGTCATTGATTCAGTCTCATGCTTGTTTTCCCTCTCTTCATACAAGCAGCCAACGCATCGACTGTCTATAGGCACTAGTGTCTCCACAACCAGACCATTCACACCCCTTTTCTCACTTTTTATACTGTATTTTTAAATAATAGTTAAATAAATAAATGACCTAACTGAAGGTTATTCTTTGGTGCGAGGTTGATTGAGGAGTTATAATAATACCTGAAACTGTGTCGGACCAACGAGTGGGATATGCCGATATTATTGTAATCACTTATAACTACAATCATCCCAGTAACTCCTGCTCATGTTGTCACATTCCCAATATCAGTTTATGGAGACAATAAAGCATTGATCACGACGGCATAACAAAAGGGAACGAAGCAACACAGCGTTGAAGCCTGAGAGGCTGAACACAAAAGGTTAAAACAAAGCGCCTGTTGGCTGGCCGCTCTGTTAGCATTCAGCAGCCCTGCCTTACAGCACCAGCGCAAACAATGGCGTTTTTACTGGGGAGCCCACCTCCTCTCCTAGTCCAGGGGCCTTTATGGCGGGACAGCAGCACTATACCTCCGCAATTACTTTTCAATTAGCACGATGAACATTCCCAACACTGCGGCAGCAATTATTTTATAGCCCAGTGTCTTAGCCCATTAACGGCGCTACCAACAGCACTGGAAAGTGATAAACCATCTGGCTGGGCTCCCGAAGAGATAGAGCACACACTTAATGGACTGAAAAAGTAAAAGCAATTAATGTCACATTAATATAACGATAATAATGCCGTCCCTTGCAGCTCTGGCGGGCAGTGTGAGAGGGCGGGGTGGCGGGGGGGTTGGGGGGGTGAGGTGGACCTCGGACTGCCCTACTGGCCCTGCTAGGGTTATTATTAAACACGGCTCCGCACCCAGGATGCAGGGGCCAGGCCAAACGTCCCTTATAATTACAATGAACGGCCGCCGACGGACACGCGTCCCAGCATGCAACACAGCCACTCGCGCGCTTCGTGAAACGGCAAAGGCGTGACATTTAATACGCCGGCGTCAGCTTTCTTTAGAGATCTATAAAACCGGAACCCGATCGATGTTTGGACTTTTGAAACACATTTCAAGAGAAAGGCCGGCTGATTAATTAATTGATTTGTCGTTAACTAAGCAAACCGAGGAGGAATCCCAATGTGTCTCTGTAGGTAAGCATTAGGGAGGAGCCCTTGTGATTGTCTTGAAGTGCCCATGCACTTGTTTTAGCAGTGCCTGTGTGCTTGTGTGCTCGTAATTGCCCCTGTATAAGTGTGTGTGTTTTGTGCCTTTTGTGCTTGTGTCTGCATACAGCTGGGCGTGATTGTTGGTTTGCATGTGGTTTTGTTTGAATGTGTGTGTGTGTGTGTTTGGTCGTGTGTGTGTATGCTTGCATATTGGTATCTTTGCGTGTGTGTGTGCATGCCAGTCTTTGTGTGTGTGTGTGTGTGTGTGTGTGTGTGTGTGTGTGTGTGTGTGTGTGTGTGTGTGTGTGTGTGTGTGTGTGTGTGTGTGTGTGTGTGTGTGTGTGTGTGTGTGTGTGGTGTGTGTGTGTGTGGTGGCGCCTGTCTTAAGTGCGGCTCCGCTGTCCCGTCCTATCTCCTGACCCCTCTGTGTTCCAGCCGCCCCAGCTCTGTTTGTGTTAATTCCTCTACATCTCCAGGGTGGCTTACATTAGAATATCTTAACCACTGGGCCGCATTAGCATAGCGTGATGGATGCCGCTGAATCTCCATGCCAGATAATGTCCACATTTTGCATTTTAAACTAAGCTACGCCGCGGACGTGATATCCATTTTCACAGGTGGAAATGAGGTCCTGGTGGGCGAGTGCCTGGCGGCTCTGTCATCCCGCGCCGAGCGCCCCCCCTGCCCGGCCCCGCGTGACACACGGGAGGCGCCACACTGGGACGGGTTGAGGGTCATTGTCCCACGCCGGTCAGCGTTGATGGCACGCGCGCGGCTCGAGTCAACTCAGGTGTCAGTTTTTCACAGCACTTGTTTTTCAGTCGAGCGCGGAAAAAAACAAAAAAAAACAAAAACGACGCCAAGTAACCAAAGTTTGTGCGACGGAGTCCTCGCCGCTCAACAAAGAGTTTTCTCTGCTGGAATATTCATGTGCGGCAGTGGCGGGGCCCACCTGTCTGAGCCGTCGCCGCTGCCCGTACACAATACAACTCGTAGTCACTCCCATAAATGCACCTTCCAGTGAAGCATGATAAGTCCTGCATAATTCCCCCTTTTATTATGGATAGTCTGGCGGGTGGCTGCGGCACGGCGACATCTCAATGCGTCCAAGCAGCTTGGAGGCCTCAGCCGGGAACGGGGCGGCTGATTCTCCTTACAAGGTTGTCATGCTCGCCGGCAGTTGATCAATAGGAATAAATCAGCGGGGCCCTCTTTATGTGACGCCAGATAGTTGTACATTTATAAGCCTCTTTATGAGATAAGATCTTGACACTTGAGCTCACGTCACTGGAGCTGACACACATTACCTCCCCCCCCCGCCCCCCACCGCTGCCACCATTGCCAGGCACGCACACACACATACACATGCACGGCATGCAAGCTCACGCACAAGCACACACAGGAACGCCCGTTCCGTCCTAGGCTTGGAGATGCTTATTAGACAAGTGTGATCATGGCGTTTATACGTTTACTCGGGGCCCGAGTGTTTCGGTGTCAAATGAAGACACGTTGGAATTATGTCTCAATCCGTTTGAAATGGCTGACAACGGGGACATGAGCTATTACCGAAGGCTATCCCTGTCTTTTTATCTCCTCATGTGCAGTCATTTCAATGAACGGGAAATGCCGCCGTTTTGACCGGTTTAATCTATCCGAGCAGTGTATTTTACGTTATAAAACAAGTATCGTAAAAATCAGGGCGGGAGTAGATGCCTATTGTCGCTGGTCTCCATGTTGTTCTTACTCTTGGTACCGTTCCTCTACACGCAATCTCGAATGGCTTCCGCGTTCTGCCCGATAATTCCATAATGTTCTGCTAATTACGTTTGACTAATTACGGTTCTTTTATGTGGCAATATATGCTGGGAGTTTCCTCCCTTATTACACCGCAGATCTCCCGCTCCGCTCCGTTGATCCTGATTGGATACCGAGGCCCTCGCTATTCTGTTTATTTTCTAATTAAATATTAGCTTTAACCACTTTGGAGTGTTAATTAAACCATGACTCCCGCCCACCCCAGCCCACCCATTGACCGCTAGCAGAATGTGATCAAGTGAGACTCCAGCTTTAATTAGATCGCTTGGACATTAGCCTTGTTTTGTTTTTTTTCCTCTTCCCCTCCCAGGTTAGGGAAACGGGGCAGGATGCTTTCAACACCGAGCACATTGACCGGCATCAGATTACATCCGCCTCCTAAGTACTGGATTGATTGGAGAAGGGAAGCCCGTCTTTATGACCTAAGTGTTTCTGAATGGATGCCACAGCACATTGTGGAACATGGAAGCCATGACCAGAGGTATCTAGGACAGGGTAGTGGGGGGGATGAAGGAAACCAAGCACAGGGGATAAGACAAACTGAAAAATAGAGAGAGCGGTTATAGAGAGTGGGCGAGAAACAGATGAAAACAGGACTAGCGGGAGAGAGAGAGCTACAGCGTAGCACTACAGATGACCTCACCACAGACTGAGAGATAGAGTCAGACTATCCACAGTCCCCCTCCGAAACGTTTTTATAAATACAATAAACTCTCAGACCACAGCAGAATCACAGTTCTTCTAAATAGATGATCACCAAACCATGCGGCATCAAAACCAAACTAATGACACATCATTACGAAATGCTAGTATTGTAAATATTCGACTCTGTGAACACCAAATTAGCGAAGGTCTGTCCAATTACAAAACGAGTCTTTGTAAAGCTGGAGGAATGCCAAACTGAGGATCGGAATACAGTTATGCAAATTAATCCTCAGAGTCCAAAGAAAACACCCATATTCCACGAGGAGCCGGTTAGCAGTGGTCATAAAACCCAAAGGGCGGGTTAACATTTTACAACCACTTAGAAGAATAACAACAGAAAGGAACAGTTGGTGCCTTGTACCTGTGCTGCTTAATATTAAACCTTTACATTTACGTTTAGGGCATTTAGCTGTGCTGCTTAATATTAAACCTTTACATTTACGTTTAGGGCATACGCTTTTATCCAAAGCAATTTACAATAAGAACATTTGTCAGAAGAAAGAGAAACGGCAATATATATCTGTCTGTACAGTAAGGATGTTAATTGAACCAAGTGGCAAGAACTTAATTGCTAGGTTAACCCATTCCCCGTATGCAGCAAAGATAGCAGGATAAGACACTACACGATGCTAAGTAGTATTTTTAGGTGCCAGGCATACAACATACAATTAGTGCGTAAGAGAGGTGTTTTAAAAGTGCTTATATATTTTTTTTATCAAGCTGGTCCTGGGTCTGTTTACCGACACAACCAGACAACAAAGACATCAGAAAACACATTATACCAAAACAAGAAGGAAACTCATTAGTAAAGCAAAAAATAAAGTAAAAGTGTAAGGTTATTAGGCCACTGTCAAATAATTATTGAGTTCCGTGATTGATTTGAAAATGAATAAAAAACATAGCCATGTATAATCTCCCAGCATAGCCCAGCTCCTGAGAAAGGCCAGCCCAGACAGATCCAGCTGAAGGGGAAGGAGAAGACAGACTGTTCACCCATCTCACGCAGAATCAGGTGGAAACAAACCTGCACTCTCACCTTCTGCCATTTACACACACACACACACACACACACACACACACACACACACACACACACACAACACACAACAACACACACACACACACACACACACCACACACACACACACACACACACACACACACACACACACACACACACACACACACACACATTGAGATTTAGGAAAGTATCCCCCCCCAAAAAAGAGCAAACTTTGATATCTACTGGGGTAGAGATACAGCATTGTGCAATAACAGCTGCAAGATTTGTGAGCAGTTGTTGTGATAAGAAAGGGCATCCACTAACACGAACACCCGGGTAACAAATGGACTATTCTGCAGCTCCTGGCCAACTTCCAACTGATTGTACACGTGTACTGGTACAGTCTTATGCGTTTATTCTAGGAAGAAATGACTAGTGCTATTAACGAAATATGACAATGATTTTATTATATGTTTTAATTATGCTACACACTTTGTATAATAGGCCTATTGTCAATATGAGTAATTTAAATAGTATTTTTCCTTCTTATTTCTACTTTTAGATGCCACAGCAGTTTATTTTCTTTCCCATGCCAATAAAGTCGATACGAACTGAATTGAAAGAGAGAGAGAGTGGTAGTGAGAGAGAGAGAAGGGAGAAAGGTATATAGCAAAGTTTCTCAACGCTTGCTATCACCGCCGACCCGCCAGCCCCCTTTCTCTCTCTCCCTCCTACCCCTCTCTCTTTCTCTCCCTCCCACCCCTATCTCACTCTCCCACTCTCTCTCTCTCTCCCCCTCCCTGCCTCTCTCACCCTCGTCCGTCCTCCCCTCTCTGTGGATGATGGATAGCAACAGTGGCGAGAACAAAACCAGGCATTCCTCATACTGTCACCACAATGAAACGGGGACATAGCAGGGCTTGGTCACACTGCGCGCCGAGCACTTCAGAGAGATGCCAGGCCATCATGCCACTTCTCCTGCAAGTCAAAGACTCCATCCATCACGGCCGCCGGCTCCTCAGCCTGGGGCCCGCTGGCTGCTGGCTTCATGCAGCGACTTCCCAGTCCCCGGCTCTCCCACTCTCTATCTCGCTCTTGCTCTCGCTCTCGCTGTCTCTCTTTATCTCGCTCTCTCTCTCGCTCTCTCTCTCTCTAGCTATCTCTTCTCTCTCTCTGCGTCAGTGTGACCAACAATCACATTATAATATAATTAACTGCTATTGTCCTTACAAATAACTATTAAGTAATATGATATACTAAAAATGCTAACCCTCCCCCTAGCTACCCTCAGCCCCCCTCCCCCCATTATAAAACCTCTCTCCCTCTCTCTCTCCCATTGGCCATTGCTTTGTGCTAATGTTTTTGTTGTTAGATTGAGATGGGATGGGGAGGGGTTTATTAAAGTGGAGGGATCATTTCAATTTATCATTAAGTCTTATCCCCTACCATAATTATTAATTTTAATGGTTAAAGGTGTAGTTTAGAAGTGCATTTAATTTGTGTTTAAAGTTTAAATGTCTAACATTTTAAAATGTAGATATCTGGAGTCAATGTTGATTGAAAGTGATTTTAATAATGTAATCAATATAATCACATCCTTTAACTGATATATCCTACAAATAATAAATGCCGTCAGCCCTTAGCTCTGTCTTTGTTTATTACTATCGTACCATCGACTCGCAAAGCCCCTCCCACTCAACCTTAACCCCTCCCACTCAATCTTAAAACCCTCCCCGGCAGCCCATTAGAACAGCCAATTAGAGTGGACAGAACACTATTTTGTTTTTTTAGTTTTACAATTCAGAAAGTTCTACTAACTGGGAAGGGCTCAATCTTACACATTGCGACTTAAATACAAAACAAAGGGGCAATATATGTAAATGGTTTTTTTTAGATAGAACTAATACATCAGTGTTACAAGCAATCTCATTAAAACAAAATTAACTGTTATCGCCTGTACAAATAGCTATTGGGTCATATAATATAATAAAAGTGCTAGGCCAACCCCCAACACTAACCACCAGTAATAGAAAAACACCTTCTTACTGTATAATCTCGCTCGCTCTCTCTCTCTCTCTCTCTCTCTCTCTCTCTCTCTCTCTCTCTCTCTCTCTCTCTCTCCCTCTCTCTCTCTCTCTCTCTCTCTCTCTCTCTCTCTCTCTCTCTCTCTCTCTCTCTCTCTCTCTCTCTCTCTCTCCATCTTAGATCAAGTCATGTCTTTCCACATAGGGACCCCCTCCCCTCCCAGCAGGTGTGTCTCCTCTGTGCTGCAGTGGTGGGTTTGCCCACTGCAACATGAAGCCCCCCCAAGTCACAGCACAGACCACAGTGAACACAGGGCAGGCGGCGGGCAGCTGCTTTATCCCTGTGTGTGTGTGTGTGTGTGTGTGTGTGTGTGTGTGTGTGTGTGTGTGTGTGTGTGTGTGTGTGTGTGTGTGTGTGTGTGTGTGTGTGTGTGTGTGTGTGTGCCCGGGGGAGCGGGCACCCCTGTACTGTGGACCCCTGGGTGATAAACAGGACGGTGTAAATCGTTTGTGATGTGATTCCATGGACATCACACACCTGAACAACACCTGATTGGTGGAGAAATGGGGGGGGGGGGGGCGGGGGGTGTGGGTAGTGTTGAGTTGGAGGGTTCTAAAAGGGGGAGTTACATTCTCAAAATTAAAAGTTGTAGCCTATTAGTGTGTGTTGGGTAGCTGAGCAGGCGGCCATGCCTAGCGCGGCCGCTAATAGGAAAAGATGTGTGGAAGTGTATGATTTATGGTTGCACGCGAGCAGGGGTGGAATAATTTGGTGCAGAACGGGTACTTACTGAACGGCAACAATTCGGCTACTTATCCGTACTTTCTGGTGATAAATTAGCTCTTGTTTGAAGTCGCCGCAGACCCATTTTTCATTTTGATTACTACACTTGATATCTCTTTCTTTCTTACTCTCTCTTTGTCAGAAAGGCTTCTTAGCATATTCCTCCCCCAGGTGTGTTCGCAGGAGGGGAGGGGTCTCCCCCAACACAGTGCTCGTAACCACCGGCAACGGCCCCTCTACCCCTCCTTGGTTGGACATCACATTGTCAGGGATAAAGGAAGGAGTAAACAGATGGATTAATCACCGAATCAATGAAAAGTAACATTAGATTAGGGTTTGTCAGTTATCAGTGTTCGTCGTACATCGCGTGACTTATGGCGCCGGCGAGCAGCTCCTGCCATGCCAGCCGGACGGAGGGCTCCTGTCACTCAGCAGGCACTCCCCGCCCGGCCGCAAGCTCTGCTCAGATGAGCCTGCCTTAATCCCGCCCCCGGCACCCTGACAGGAAGCCCGCCTTGATCCCACCCCCAGCGCCCTGACAGGAAGCCCGCCTTGATCCCGCCCCCACCGCCCTGAGAGGAAGCCTGCCTTGATCCCGCCCCCA
>OLKM01001150.1:0-99103 GCA_900291075.1 Melanogrammus aeglefinus | reverse complement strand
CATCCCTCTCTGTCTCTCTTTCTTCGTCCTTCTCTATTTTCTCTCTTGCTCTTGCGTTGTCTGCTCCCTCGGCTCTCATCTCTCTTCTTCGTCTTCTCTATTTCTCTCTGTCTCTGCGTTTGTCTCTCTCGCTCGCTATTTCTCTCTCTCTCTGCGTTTGTCTCTCTCGCTCGCTCTCTCTCTCTTCTCTCTCTCTCTCTCACTCTCTCACTCTCTCACTCTCTACGTCTGTCTCCGTCTCTCTCTGAGTCTGTCTGACAGTCTTTCTCTAACTCTGTCTCTCTTTCTCTGGGTCTGTCTTTTTCTCTATCTGGGACTGTGTCTCTTTATCTCTATGTTTTACTTTATCTCTATGTCTCTCTCTTTCTTTGTCTCTCTCTTTCTCTTGTCTCTCTCTTTCTCTGTCTCTCTCTTTCTCTGTCTCTCTTCTCTCTCTCTCTCTCTCGTCTGACTGTTTTTTCTCTCTCTCTCTCTCTCTGTCTCTTTCTTTCTATGTCTTTCTCTCTCTTTCTCTCTCTATGCCTCTCTATGTCTCTCTCTCTCTCTCTCTCTCTCTCTCTCTCTCTCTCTCTCTCTCTCTCTCTCTCTCTCTCTCTCTCTCTCTCTCTCTCTCTCTCTCTCTCTCTCTCTCTCTATGTCTCTCTTACAGCCGCTTGTGCTCTCAAATTCCCATTTAGATTCTGTCTCTATGTCTCTGCTTACAAGAGCCGCTTCTGTGCTCTCAAATTACCATTTTAGAGTTTCTGGCACGGCCGGCTCACCTCGGCCGTGACCGACATAGGATAACAGGTGAGTAGTGTTGTGACTGAACGAGCATGTTCAACGTATAGTAAAGACTACTTCATCGGTACAGGATAGGTCATTCAATAATACCGCATCGCCACGTACATCTAAATAGAGACAGAGAGCGAGCAGCAGCGAGAGGTACACACACACACACACACACACACACACACACAGACACCACACACACACACACACACACACACACACACAACACACAACACATACACACACACCACACACATACACACACACACAACACACACACAACACACAACACACACACACACACACACACCACACACACACACACACACACACACTCACGCGCGCGCTCAGAAAAACCTTTACTTAGGAGTTCATGGATTGATTTCTTCTGCCCTACAAAGCCAGTGTCCTCCTCCTCGCAGAAGGCCAGTAATGGCTCTCCATGACCTTTCTCCCTGCTCTCTTTCTGGTGAATTGACTCCTAAGCGCTCGCTCCTGGCCTTTTCACAACCGGTGGCGTCCTCCGTCTGCATTGTGGCCTGCAGCTGGACAGCAGCTCACACGTTTCCATCCACACACACACACACACACACACACACACACACACACACACACACACACACACACACACACACACACACACACACACACACACACACACACACACACACACACACACAGACACACACACAAACACAGATGATGCACAGTGCACGGTCGTATGAATAAACAAGGAGACGTGTGTATGCACTTACATGACGCACAGTCCCTTTTTTTAGGGATTGTATTTTGAATATTTCTGGGATTCGGTATACGGCTGGAGAGTTGTGTGAATATATGACACTGCTGCTTATTAGGATATATTATGATTAAGTAAATAACAAGCTGCTGGAATGATGTTCTAATGTCTTAACTTAGAAAAATAATTTGAATGTAGAAATGCACATGGATATAATCAGGGTGTTAAATAATTGTATTTAAGATATTATTCAAATTCTACTGCTAACGTTCATTATGTTCAGTTTCCCTCACTCTATACTAATGTGTTCTTATAAGAAAGCAAAGAAAAAGTGATGTGAAATGTATTGCAACAACTCTTCCTTCTTTTTAATTTACTGGCCAGCCTTTGTCTATACCTCATGTGTTCATCGTTTACTAGAGAGACATTCTGTCGGGCCAACTTGAAGGCTTTTTTTCATTAGCCGTTGAACTGTAATCGCAGGCGGCACGCAGAAGCTCTTTGCTTTGACAACTAAATGTCTTGTTTGCCATTAAATAGTTCTCCTGTTTTTTGCTTTGTGATAGTTCCATTTTTTCTACACGTTTTTTATGTCAACCCGGAGTCTGCACGGCCCCCGATTGGGAACACATACACATAATCACACACACATGCACATCACATGCGCGCGTACGTGCACACACACAGCTCCTCTTGACAGTGACAAAGTATTCTCCGGTGCGCCAGCGCTGTAACAGTGCTGTTTATATACAGCCATAACATGAGATGCATTTAGTCCAAAAGAAAGACGTATCGACAGGATAAAAAGACAACGTGGCGCACGGGCTCTCAGCATTGATTGCTTTTACTTAATTACATCATTTGATCCGACCCACCGCTGTGTTTCTATCATATCGTATAAATGAAGTTTCACAATGCTGTCAGTGCTATATTGCCGCGTAGGAACCCAGCGTTTGAGACGCGGGTGTCGGGGGGGGTTAAGAGTTCTGTAAACGTGCCGTCATCGACCACCTCCTCCTCCTCTTCTCCTTGTCCTCCTGTGTTTCTCGGCTCCGGGGCCCAGCGGCCATCGGCGGCTAGTGCAGCCGGCGGCGGCGGCGGCGGCGGCGTTCTGCAGGCGGGCGCGGAGGCTCGGCCAGTGACACGGGGGTCCGGGGCGTCTGAACTGGCATCTGCTGCCCTGCCCGGCGTCACAGCCGGCCGCTCTGTCCTCACCGTTGGCCCCTGTGCCGTCCCGCTGTCTGTCACACCCCGGCGCCCCGCAAAGTTAATTGTGAGGCGGAGTAGCGCGTCAGGGGCCCTTTTAGCTAAGCGGCCCCTAATGACAGGCAGGAGAGAGACAGCTACACATGTTCCACCGCGCTCCGCCCGCTCCCTCTGGAGGGAGGCTTCTGCAGATAGCGCCGGCGCAGACCCGGGCGCCGGGGCCTGTCACAGAGCTGTCAGCGGGGCCGGCCTGTCAGCGCGCGCAGCACCCCAGCACGCCACCCTGCTGTCCCAGGTGCGCCGCTGACATCTCCTCCTCTCCCCTCTCTCTCCTCTTGGCTCCTCTGCCAGGCCGGGCGGCTGCTGCTGCTGCTGCCACTGAGCATTCATTAAGAAGCCGGGGTTCTGTAATCGGTCCTCCTCCTCCTCCTCCTCCTCCTCCTCCTCCTCTCTCCCTCTCTCCTCCTCTCCTCTCCTCCTCCTCCTCCTCCTCCTCCCTCCTCCTCTCCTCCTCCTCACACACATACCCACACCTCATGTTCGGTGGCAAACAAGTTATAGAAAAATGGCAGTACGGAAAAAAAAAAGCACAACAGCGTGACTTTTGTTTTGCTTCCTTAATTTGGGGGGCTGTTTGAAGCTGGGTCTTTCGCATCCGCTTTACTTATTCCCCAGATTATTACCAACACTCACAGAGGTGTGTGTGTTTTTGTTTTTCATAGTGTCGGTGTGGGTAGGATCCCCCCCCCCACACACCTCCGCACTCCCCTCCCCTCCCCCCGGTTGGTGTAATGGAGCTCGGCACAGACGTATGGAACACATGTGCCAATATCTCCTCATCGGAGCCCAAATGAGCCATTACAGCAGCTAATCGGGGAGCCGCGATTCCAATCCGCCGTCCCATCTGCCAGCCACAGGCCCTGGGAGTAGCGGCCTAGCGTAGCATAGCGTAGCGCGGCGGCGGCGGAGAGCT
Source organism: Melanogrammus aeglefinus (assembly GCA_900291075.1). Taxonomy (NCBI): domain Eukaryota; kingdom Metazoa; phylum Chordata; class Actinopteri; order Gadiformes; family Gadidae; genus Melanogrammus; species Melanogrammus aeglefinus. The sequence goes on along the minus strand of OLKM01001150.1, from coordinate 95,414 downwards.
AGACGGTTGCTGGATGGGGCCAGATGGAGAACACACCGTTAGCACTGAACCACTGACCATGGCTATGTGAACATGCAGCGGCACCATAGGGGGAGGTTTTTCAGAGGCAGGGTGTGTGTGGGTGCTTGGGGGATGGTTTTGAGGGGGGGGGGGGGACGCACAGAGGACGCATGAGAGGGTAGGCGATGGTCCAGGCTCGCGGACGTGTCACCTGCTAAAAACACCAGGTAAGAGGTTTGCGGGAATCAACATCCAATCTACCGCTTGAAGAGTTTTATTCCTTGGGACGAGCGTGACTTTGCGGGGCATTTGTCTGTGTGTGTGGGTGTGGGTGGGTGTGTGCGAGTGCGCATCACTGTGTGTGTGTGTGTGTGTGTGTGTGTGTGTGTGTGTGTGTGTGTGTGTGTGTGTGTGTGTGTGTGTGTGTGTGTGTGTGTGTGTGTGTGTGTGTGTGTGTGTGTGTGTGTGTGTGTGTGTGTGTTCATGCATGTATGTGTAATTGTGTGTCTGTGGGTGAAAACAAGTGACTGTGTGTGTGTGTGCGCAAATGCGTGTGACAGTGTGTAATTGTGTGTGTGCATGTGAAGGAAAGTGAATGTGTGTGTGCATGCATGACATGCCACGACTTTATGCTTCTGTAAAGTATCTGAAAGTATCTGGAATAAGTCCATCGGTGGCTTCCTCCTCCTGCTGCTTTAAAATGATGAAGTGGTGCGTCCACACTCTGGGCCCTCGTGGCTGAGGGCTGCAGGGGAACAAAGGTGTAATATAGGCCCCTGTCTAGCTCTGGGGAGGAAGACATATAACATTAATGGTATCCTTTAACATCTCCTTAACCCCAATCCCCCTCTCTAGCCGGCACCAGCTAGCCTCCCCCATCCCCTGCTCTCTCGCTCCCCCCCTCTCTCTCTCTCCCCCCCTTTCTCTCCCCCTCTCGCTCTGTCACGCTCTCTCTCTCTCTCTCTCTCTCTCTCTCTCTCTCTCTCTCTCTCTCTCTCTCTCTCTCTCTCTCTCTCTCTCTCTTTCTCTCTCTCTCTTCTCTCTCTCTCTCTCTCTCTCTCTCTCTCTCTCTCTCTCTCTCTCTCTCTCTCTCTCTCTCTCTCTCTCTCTCTCTCTCTCTCTCTCTCTCTCTCTCTCTCTCCCACACACAAACAGAACACCATCACCCCTCCATCCAGGTCCCGGTCACCCTCTCCCTCCACCCCTCCACTCCCACCAGCGCCAGCGGCACACCCTCCACCCCGACCCCACCGCCCCACCCAGGACCCCCGCCCCGGGCGGCACTCCCCGGGGGCCTGTTTGTTTCCCTGCCAGGGGCGCAGGCGGCCGGGTGCTGATGAGGTGCTCAGGCCACCGTGAAATGCGCCATAACCTGCCAGCACACACGGGCTGCTGGTGGTGCTGGTGTTGCTGGTGGTGGTGGTGGAGGTGGAGGTGAGGTGGGGGTCGAGGTGGGAGGGGTGGGGAGTCCGGGGGCTGGCGAGATTGCCGTATTTACTTTTTAATCTGGCCGCCTTAATACATGCGATAAAAACTTTGTCACATTAGATGGTGACAGATGGGCCCAGAGATGTTATTACTGGTCGGGTGGGGGCGGTGGAGGTGGAGGGAGAGGGGGAGGGGTTGGGAGGTTGAGTGGTGGTGGTGCTGCTGCTCGTGGTGATGCCGGCGGTGGGGTTGAGGTGGGGTGAGAGAGAGAAGAGAGAGAGAGAGGAAGGGGGGGGAGAGAGAGAGAGAGAGAGAGAGAGAGAGATGAGACGAGAGAGAGAGAGAGAGAGAGAAGAGAGAGGAGAGAGAGAGAGAGAGAGAGAGAGAGAGAGAGAGAGAGAGAGAGAGAGAGAGAGAGAGAGAGAGAGAGAGAGAGAGAGAGAGAGAGAGAGAGAGAGACGCAATGCCCCCAATCACGATAATTTTTCATCACCCCAATTACATTGTTGAGTGCGTCTCCACCACAGCAGCACACGGGGGGGGGGGCCGGGCTGAGAGAGGGAGAGATAAGATAGAGAGATAGACGCAGCTGCCCGAATCACGATTAATCCCTCCCCACTCCTACTACAGTTGTTTGACGTCCTCTCCACCACAGCAGCACACGCGACCACGTGGGCGCCTCCGACTGGGGGGGGGGACATAAATAAAGATAAAACGAGCTGCCCGAGGTCTCCCGCTCTCCCTCCGACTCCTACTCCTCCTCCAGCATCCCTCCCAACCGATGGAGGCCTCCGCTTAAATGAAGGCTAAATCTTATTTAGATAAGAGAACAGAGCTGTTGCCCCGGACAACAGCATCATTGTTTGTTACTGATGGCGAGAGAGAGAGAGAGAGAGAGAGAGAGAGAGAGAGAGAGAGAGAGAGACAGAAGAGAGAGAGAGGATAGAGAGAGAAAGAGCATCAGAGAGTGAGAGAGGAGAGAGAGAGAGAGAGAGAGAGAGAGAGAGAGAGAGAGAGAGAGAGAGAGAGAGAGAGAGAGAGAGAGAGAGAGAGAGAGGGTGTCAGTGAGTGGGAGAGTCAGAGAGATATTAGCATGTTCTAATGCTCTGAGGAGATTGAGTGATGCCTGTGTGCTTTGTTGGAGTGGGGGCATACAGACATGTAATGTAAATAGTATCACGCTGTGAATGTATTATGTATGTACGGACGGCAAGATTTGAGATTCAATCGCACCACTGTGGATATGATCATACCTGCCAAATGTTGTACAAATGTTGAATATGGGCCCCGTTTCAGTGAACGGGAAGGAACAAAGGTGTCTGCGCACACACAAACATTACATTTGATCAATCCACTACACACCGCTAGAAAGCTGCCTTGAGCACAACAAGCAAAGCAAGTGCTTTTCCTTCTTAATTGTGGTGTAAATTAAATAAGAGTGTTTGTGACACTCTGGTTGTGTGTGTGTGTGTGTGTGTGTGTGTGTGTGTGTGTGTGTGTGTGTGTGTGTGTGTGTGTGTGTGTGTGTGTGTGTGTGTGTGTGTGTGTGTGTGTGTGTTGTGTGCATGCACTGGTGTTTGTGTGTGTGTGTGTGTGTGGTTGCACTGGTGTGTGTGTGTGTGTGTGTGTGTGTGTGTGTGTGTGTGTGTGTGTGTGTGTGTGTGTGTGTGTGTGTGTGTGTGTGTGTGTGTGTGTGTGTGTGTGTGTGTACAGCAGCTGTAATGGAGGCATTGGGCCTGCGCGTGCATCATTAGGAGCTCAGGGGCTCCACGGTAGCATGGGCTGCTAATGAAAAGAATGCAGTCACAGATCTCATTTTTCAGGCAGTTCTTGTGTAAACTGGAGATTTTCCAGTGTACGCACTGTGGAACCCAAGAGGGGCCCCCCGACATAAATCACACGGGGGCTGGCTGCCTCCAGTAAGGAGAAGGAGGAGGTGTGTGTGTGTGTGTGTGTGTGTGTGTGTGTGTGTGTGTGTGTGTGTGTGTGTGTGTGTGTGTGTGTGTGTGTGTGTGTGTGTGTGTGTGTGTTTGGAGGGGAGGGGGGTCTGTGTGTGTGTGTGTGTGTGCGTGTGCGTGTGTGTGTTTGTGTGTGTGTTTGGAGGGGGGGGGGGGCGCGTGCAAAACTACAGAGACATATGCAACACATGGAGGCGAGGGTGTCTGCAGCAGTGGCATGGCGGAGACACACATGTAGCGACACCACATCTCACCTTCTCACCCCCCCTCTCCCCCACCCCCACTCTCTCACCCCATCACTCGCTGCTCCCCATCCATCTCCAGTCTGCTTTCCAACCGCCCAGACCACATGTCCCCCCCCCCCAATCCCCATCCAATCGCACCACCACCCTGACTGTTCATCTCCACACACAACACCCCCCCCCCCCCCCCTCCCCCCCGTCGCCACCTGCACCTCCTCCTAATCATCTCTGCTATACCGCAGACAATCCCCCAACGACGGCTGCACACGATTCTTTGAAATGGGTCATTTTTTAATTAAATACAATATTAATTACTGCGAGCATCATTAGTGATATGTGAGATTTGACTAATTAGTGTAATAGTTTTGGAGTCACGCTCATTAAATATGAAAATTACAGCAGTAGGAGGGATTGGTTCCGTGATCAATCTTGTATGGACAGAGAGGAAATGATTTAGAGAATAGTTTTTATTGTACAATTAACTCCGTTACAACCTGCCAGATGAGAATAGAGAGAACGGGGGATTTGGACGGCCGTAAGAGTCGCACACGAGCGCTGGTGCCTTTGGCCGCCGGCTCTTTCTCCCTTTCAAATGCAATCGCTCCGCCGGTAACCAGACGAGACACTCGCCAAAGCACACACTACCCTCCAGAGAAGTCCTGGACTCATCAGCCACTCAATTAGGACAGCCGTTAAACGGAGAGGACTTGTTGATCTCTCTGTGTGTGACACCCGGCTAGTGGACTGTACTTTGTAACAAAGTTACGAGCGGCTGTGTGGCAGGAATGAGTGTGTGTGTTCTCCTGGCTTCGCGTTGGACGTCAGGGTGTGATGGTGTGTTTTTTATGTGTTTGCGGTCTGGTTCTATTGCCTCACCGGAGAAATGAGGGAGAACCTGATGGAAGTAGATGAAGATGAGTCTGCCTGTGAATATGATGCATCAACCATTAGCTAGAAGTATTTACTGAATATGGATTCATGTGGGGTCTTGTTTTAATTAGAAGTGTAAAAGGTGGTAATCAAAATGTAGAAAAATGACTCCGTCATTACCTTGCTTAGCAAAACATTTGACACCACTGACTTATGCACATTCCCCAGAAAAACCATATTTTATATGAATGGGTGACTATTTGTCTGGCTTGATCTCACCCCGAGATATGAATAATGTCACCGTTTTACATATACAAAGGACACAACTTAAGATGATACAGCAGGAAGGATCATCATCGAGATGTTGTGTGTGTGTGTGTTGTGTTGTGTGTGTGTGTGTGTGTGTGTGTGTGTGTGTGCGTGCTGTGTGTGTTGTGTGTGTGTGTGGTTGTGTTGTGTGTGGTGTGTGTGTGTGATGTGCGTGGTGCTGGAATGTGCGTATGTGTGTGTGTGTGTGAGGGACAAAGATTGTCTGTGTGTGTGTGTGTGTGTGTGTGTGTGTGTGTGTGTGTGTGTGTGTGTGTGTGTGTGTGTGTGTGTGTGTGTGTGTGTGTGTGTGTGTGTGTGTGTGTGTGTGGAGAGAGAACAGGTCTGTCCTCATGCTGGAAATAGACATGGATGGTCTCCAGAGGAGTATCAGTAGCAGAGAGCTCCAGGGTTGTTAGTGTGCATCAGGGGGTCACTATGTCTCTCTCTCTCTCCCTCGCTCTCTGTCTCTTGCTCTGTATCTCTCGCTCACACTCTCTGTCTCTCTGTCTCTCTCTCTCTCTCTCTCTCTCTCTCTCTCTCTCTCTCTCTCTCTCTCTCTCTCTCTCTCTCTCTCTCTCTCTCTCTCTCTCTCTCTCGCTCTCTCTCGCTCTCTCTCTCTCTCTCTCTCTCTCTCTCGCTCTCGCTCTCGCTCTCGCTCTCTCTCTCTCTCTCTCTCTCTCTCTCTCGCTCTCTCTCTCTCTCGCTCTCTGTCTCCCTCCATCCTGGCAAACACTCTGCACAGGACCCCAGCCAGTGCGTGCATAAGGGCAGAACAGAGTTCCAGTTTTGTCCCGCTTCCCATTTGTATAACTAAACATCTCTCACACACACACACACACACACACACACACACACACACACACACACACACACACACACACACACACACACACACACACACACACACACACACACACACACACACACACACACACACAAGTTGGCCCTTCTTGTTGTGCTGGAGTGGGGTGTTAGTGTTTAGCATATCAAAGCTGTGAAAATAACCGTGTTTACCATCCCCTTCTCCGTCCAGGTGGTCCGTCATATCTGGACCTTCAGACCCATGGCAACGGCAACAACAACATCAGCGCCCGCCGCTGTGTTGATCGCCGTGGCACCCGGCAGCAGGGACACACGGTGAGTGTTGGCATGAACGGGGGGCATTTCGATACATGGGCTTGACACCCGTGGCAATGCAAACATTTGAGAAGCGGACCCCCAACGTGGGGCACGAGGGAATGTTGGATGGGATTCTGAACTGAAGTGTTTTTTGATGCTCTGTGGATAGTTTTTGATTCACACAACTCAATGATTTGATGAATTTGTGCATAATGATGCTACCAGATGCATTGAAATAATACAAAGTTCTGAAAATTATTTCTTATCTTTTTTTGTAAAAACAATACTTCAAACTAATATCTACGTGTCATTTGGTACAGAAACGCTGTGAAAATATTCCCAAGCGCGATCAACTCGCTTTTTTATTTTGCCTCAACCAACTTTAACCTGACTGAATCATATTGTTGCAGCTTGCTCTTAAGAGAATGAAAATCTAATATTCACACTCTAGGGAAATAGATCAGACTCACCCTTTCTTCCGACCTTGTGCTGCAGGATGTCTTTGTCAGCCACTGCTTGTATTCGTACCATAAACATTTCGCCCCTCTTTGAATATATGCAATAATCCTATCTCCAGTCACATGAATACCAGCTCTCCATATTATTGTAATACTCACCTCCAGACTGCACGCCTGATAGCCAATACTTTATCACAGCTTTGCTGTTTTTTTTATAGGTCTGGTGTCTCTTTAAAATGATTGCCCCTGTTTTGATCTGATTAATTTCGTGTGAGCACAAACAATTACTTTTCATCTTTATCGGCTGGAGGAATCAGCCGTTTTATGGGCATCATTTATTACAGGTGGACAGCTACTTGGTTATTAGAATTTCAAGCAGCCTATCGCGGCCTGAGATCTCCCGCGGTCTCTATTTACATTTCAACTTCCGCTAAGCAGGCATGACAAACACACATGGGCAGGGGGGACGGGCAGCACCCCCCACCCCCCCACCCCTCGGTCTCACAGCGCCCTACTCTCGGCCCATACGGAGCGGACTTTATGCAGAAAGTTCCTGACGTTGTGACAGACGGTAGGGAGGGAGGGAAAGAGAGAGGGAGAGAGGGAGAGGGAGAGAGAGATTGGGGGATAATGTGTGGAAATAGCCGAGCCAGGTTGACTGAGTGTGTGTTTGAGCTTTCAGGAGTGTCCATCATTCAGGGGGAGAGGATGGGTTCATGGCCCTTGAAAGCCATCCGTGGCACGGGGGTCTTCTTCGGTGAATATAAATGTGTGTGTGTGTGTGTGTGTGTGTGTGTGTGTGTGTGTGTGTGTGTGTGTGTGTGTGTGTGTGTGTGTGTGTGTGTGTGTGTGTGTGTGTGTGTGTGTGTGTGTGTGTGTGTCCGTGTGTGTGAGTGTGTGTGTGTGTGTGTGTGTCCATGAATATCTGTGTGTGTGTGCGTGTATGTGCGCGCGTGTGTGTGTGTCCGCACCCTTGCAAACGTATGTGCGCATATATACGCATGCGGTTGTGTGTGTGTGTGCGCGCGTCAATTGTCTGCGCGTGTGTGCGTGTGTGTGTGTGTGCGTGTGTGTGCCACGGCCAGGGCCACTCTTGACAAGCCAACAGCTGTTAATTATGAATTGGCCTGCGGAGAGGGAGACAGGCCGGTGAATATGCAGAACGGAAGGAGCACACCGGGGCCCGCGCTACACAAAGTGTCAGACCCCGACAGCACTCGGAGTGGCAAGGGTTGACCTAGGTGTCAATCACTGGTGCTGGCCCGACACCAGAACAGGCAATGCTTGGAAAAAGGCCCAAAATGCCTTGCCGTTAGACTAACAATGAAACGCACCGATGTTTAACTCCGGAAGAGAAAGTACGCCGGAAAAAACAGAGGCAGAGAAGTTGTACGTTTTGGAAAATGGCGCAGGAAGTTTGAATACGCTTTGAAGTATTCCGGACATTCCATAGTCTAACATTGGTCGGGGGGGGGGCTAATCGCCTGCCATTGCGGTTCTAGTATTTCATTAAAAAGGTATGTTTGCATTTTCACAGGTTAATATTTAACCGAGTGGGATTTGCTCAAAGTGCCTATTTGTGGGTACTTAAAGCCCGGGTATCTGGTTCCTCTGCGTCCCTGTGTGGACACAGCAGCCCTCACAGAACCTCTTATCAAGGGCCTTTCCCCGTAGCCATATCTCCTGGAATTCTAATTAATTTCCCCTACTTAGCAACTAAATCTGCATTAATTCTCCCCTCAAGGACCCTTATGGATTTCATCATTAATAGAATCAGACATTCAATTAGTCCCCAAACTCTGATTTGCAATTGTTTCATAACATTTCTGCTTGGATTTTCTTTTTGCGAAAACTGCATAAGGTTAAATGAAAACGCGGAAAAAAAATGAAAAGTTAAAACTAATTTCATTAATCTAATTGTCGTCCCTTCAAACCATCTCTTAATTAGTACAAATTAATATGATTAATCAAAATAATGACAAAAACTCATTCAATTACAGCTTTTCAATGGTAAGTGGATGTTGGGGGTGATATGGATATAATAAATGAGGGCGGGAGCCGGAGCCGGCAGCGAGCGACGGGATTGGTTGAGATTATTCCGGATGACTGACAGGTTATCAATCATGTCGCACTTTTAATAAAGGCTGCCACGAACTTCCAAAGAAAGGCTGGACTCAGTCATCCCCGTCCTTGTTTTCCTTCCTCCCAATCCCTCCCTGCTTTATTCGTCTATGAAATATGATCGCTCTTGAATGACTCCGGTTGCACATCCGTAATGAAGAGAGTGGCAGTGCATAAAGCCAAAATGATCTCATCCATATGTAAATAAAACCAGGCTGGCGCATATGCTCATCCCCGCCGTCGACCGCGTTATTAGCTGGGAAAATTAAATATGTTTATGTACCTGAATCATGTCCCTTTTTATTTCCATTTGCCTCAGGGCGATAAGTAAAAGGGGAAGACCGATCTGCCTTTTCCGCTGTCTGTCTGTCTCTCCCCTCCGCGCTGTGTCTCTCGGCGGACACACGGACGCGTCGGAGAGCCTGCCGTCTGCCCGGTGAACTGGTGGAGGCCAGTGGTAGTGGAGGCATGTCACCATTTGTCACATGCCACGCTAGGGCACAAGCCTAGCAGCAGGTACGGCCCGGGGTCTGGGGGTGGGGGGGGGGGGGGGGGGGTGGGGGTGCTACTTACCAGCTGCCGGTCTCAGACGCCATCATCCACCCCCACTACAGCTGCCGGTCTCAGACGCCATCATCCACCCCCACCTCCCCCAGCTCATCCCCAGTCCCGGTTGGGGTCCCTGGGGACCCAGGCCACCAGGATGTCCCCAGACGGTCGTCTAGGGTGACCCGTCCTGTCTGCCCCTCCATCTGGGGGGGACACACTGCGTTGAGACGGTCCAACGCAGAGGGACTCCGTCGCCATGCCTACAGGGATACAGGAGGGAGGGGGGGGGGGGGGGGGGGGGGAGGGCGGGGGGGGGGGGCGATCTACAAATAGAGTCCCTCCCCTCCACCCCACCCCACCCCAAGCGACCCAAGACCAATCGTACAGGGGGCCCCACGCCGTGGAGAGCCCCCAGAGTACCCACCTGGACCCCCTTTTCGGGGCCCTCCGTCCCCTCAGTGGTTTGATTCCCCAGTGGCAGAGCGTGCCCCCCCCCCACGGAGGTGACTTCACTCCGCTCGGGGTGTGAGGAGGGTTGGGAGTCCTTGGAGGAGCGTTTAGAAGGGCCGTGGCACAGATACATATGTTACGTCTGTCAGCCTGCTTATCATGCAGCTCTGGGCCCCCCTCATTCCTTACCCAATGGATATCATATATATCTCCCTGCCCCTGCACTGGATCCATGTCCGATGCGTATCTCGGCTGACGGCGGGGGCTGGATGCCCGGAGAGGCTGAGAGACATTTGAAAGTATACGTCCCGATGCACACGAGCAGAAAGAGATACGGGCCTCGCGGCTTTTAAGTACCTTTGTTCGGTTTTGACGTGTGTTTGGCGTTTGATGTTTTTGGAGGGGGCTGACAGCTATTGTACTTTGTGGATGACGCACAACTGGTCATATGACGGCCGCAGTTCAGACTTAAGACTCTCTGAGACAACATGGGACGGTGTACGGAGTTAATAGCTGATTTCTCTGTCTCCTCTCTCTCTCTCTCTCTCTCTCTCTCTCTCTCTCTCTCTCTCTCTCTCTCTCTCTCTCTCTCTCTCTCTCTCCTCTTCTTTCTCTCTCTCTCTCTCTCTCTCTCTCTCTCTCTCTCTCTCTCTCTCTCCCCTCTCTATCTCTCTCTCTCTCTCTCTATCTCTCTCTCTCTCTCTCTCTCTCTCTCCCTCTCTCTATCTCTCTCTCTCGTCTCTCTCGCCCTCTCTATCTATCTCTCTCGCCCTCTCTCTCTCTCTCTCTCTCTCTCTCTCTCTCTCTCTCTCTCTCTCTCTCTCTCTCTCTCTCTCTCTCTCTCTCTCTCTCCTCTCTCTCTCTCTCTCTCTCTCTCTCTCTCTCTCTCTCTCTCTCTCTCTCTCTCTCTCTCTCTCTCTCTCTCTCTCTCTCTCCCTCTCTCCCTCTCTCTCTACTTGCCAGACATGTCAGTCAGGCCCTAACCATGCATTTTTCTGCATGACGGGAGAACTGGAGTATATACGTGCCAAGCTGCTTTGTGTGCCCCAGGGTTCTCCCGACAAAACACACCGAATCAATAGTGCCTAGCGCCACTGTGTGTACAACACACACACACACAGACACACACACACACACACACACACACACACACACACACACACACACACACACACACGTATACATATATATATACACATACATACTCACACACACACGTATACACAAATATACGCACACACACACACCAAATATATACACAAAGACATACACACACACACACACACACATATTCATAGACTCACACACATACATATACACACGTATACACACACACACATAGACACACTCACACACACGTGCACACTTGTCCAGGCCATCCAGAGAAGACCAAGGACATATAGACTGTCACGCAGTTCACTTCAGTTTTCATTGCGGGGCTTATTATGTCCATTATTCAAAGGAGAGAAAAAAACATTTAACCGATTTCCTTATGTCTTTTAATTAGGGGTGAGTGGGCACTGGTGAATGGGGGGGGGGGGGTGTATATTTCTCAATAGCCTTCCAGAGACACAGGGACAAAAGGGGCATTTCTCAAGGTCTTAACCCCCTCCCTACACACACACACACACACACACACACACACACACACACACACACACACACACACACACACACCACACACACACACAACACACACAACACACACACACACACACACACACACACACACACACACACACACACACACACACACACACAAGGGTGGACGGGGGGGCCTTACTCCCCGTCCACCCTTGAGAGGGGAGCGCAGCCTTCATGTGCATAAAGTCGAAATAAACTGCGGCCCATATTTTCATTGGGGGAAAGCGAACCCCATTTACACGCTGCTCCATTGGAGATGAGCACTCTGGCGTACCCCAGACAGTCATCTTAGCCAGATTCCTCTTTTGTGTCCTGCATTATTGTTGAAATAAATAACCTTTCACTGCAATCAGTGTGGGGATCTTCACTTAAATTATCGCCCCACAGATAGCTCACTCATGATCTGCTTCTATATCCATTAACTATCCCGGATAGTGATTTATCGGTAAAGGGCGTGGAGGAAAAAAAAAAGGACAGGCGAGGAACGGAGGTACACGTGCGTTCGGTTAGACAATAGTGCCCTCTATTGGTGAAGGCAGGTTTTCAGGAAGGCAACAGTTACTGCTCGAGTTGAAATTGTTTTTTCATATAAACTTGCTCGAGATGGTCTTTTATACTCATGCCATATTTATCTGTTCCCTTGAATCATAATTTGAATTTAAAAAAAATCATAATGTATCGCCTCAATGGTTCACATATCAATGTCCATCTCCTTTCCGTCAAAACATTGAATCAATATGATCACAAGCAACAACACAGGTGGAGAGGTTTCGGTGTACAGGCATCTGCAGACATATGCCAGGCGAGCCAGGGTTCCAGTAGGCTACCTAGACCCTCCTACCTGCCCCTCACTCCTTCTCCTCACCCACCATTTCTCTTCCCTCCATCCCCCTACCCCCCCCCCCCCCCCCACCCCCCTCTACCCCCCCGCTCGCTCTCCCTCCCGTGATGTGTCGTTACACGCTCGGCTGGGCCCTCTCTTCCATGACAGACTGTTACTTCGCGGAGCGGAAAGGCATTTGATTGTTAACATCTGGGCCATTACAATTGCAAACTAGGACTCTGTGCATCAATCAGGAAGTGATTTCAAAACAAAGAGACCGTCCCCCAATCAATCTATCGGGAAGCGGGGGGCATTACATGCTCCTGTAATCCCGGCTAATTAGGGGGATAATGGGAAGGAGATTTATGAATGTGCCGGGGAGCGCATATAGGTGCGAGGGCACACTCAAATTAGCAGGGAGCCATGCCAGCCAGGGGTATGATGATGCAATATGGGGGGGGGGGGGGGGTACGCGCTCGTGGTCGTGTGCTGTTGGTTTTGATCACCTCCTCGACAGACTGCAGATTCTCACGCTCGGATCATACTGGGAGGACTGGGAGTGGATGCGTCTGGAGCGCCGGTGTTTATGCACCGGGTGTGTGTAACAAGGACAGGGTGAGGGCGGTGCCGATGAGGTTATGATTTATTTTAATCCCAGTCTGTTTTGGAACAGCCCTGTAGGTTAAACACATTGGGGTCCGTGTTTTAGGGTGTGTGTGTGTGTGTGTGTGTGTGTGTGTGTGTGTGTGTGTGTGTGTGTGTGTGTGTGTGTGTGTGTATGTGTGTGTGTGTGTGTGTGTGTGTGTGTGTGTGTGTGTGTGTGTGTGTGTGTGTGTGTGTGTGTGTGTCAGCAGCGGCTCTGAAATTGGTCTCATGTCTGAAAACCTTGATGCAATTTACAGTTAATCTGCAGCCTAGTCTGTGTGTCACTCTCCCCCCAAACACAAGGCCTGGATGTAGAACGCAATCCGCCAACGACCTCTGCTTGATTTATGCACTTTACTCAGCGCCTTACACACATAAACACTGCGTGGATGTGGGAGTTTGTGATGAAATACAAAGAGGGAGGGAATTAGAGAGAGTGTGTGTGTGCTGTGTGTACTGTGTGCATGTGTGTGCGTCTGTGTGGTTGTGGTTGTGAGGGAGGGAGGGAGGGAGGGAGAGAGAGAGAGAGGAGAGACTGCGCGAGTGAGTGAGAAAGTCTGTTTTAGTGTGTGTGTGTGTGTGTGTGTGTGTGTGTGTGTGTGTGTGTGTGTGTGTGTGTGTGTGTGTGTGTGTGTGTGTGTGTGTGTGTGTGTGTGTGTGTGTGTGATAATGCGTGTTTCAGTCCATTTTGTGTGTGACGGGTGTATGTCTGTGTGTGTGTGTGTGTGTGTGTTGTGTGTGTGGTGTGTGTGTGTGCTGTGTGTGTGTGTGTGTGTGTGTGTCTGTGTGTGTGGTGTGTGTGTGTGTGTGTGTGTGTGCGCCTGTGAGACTGTGCCTGTGTGCGTGGGGAGTCGGTCCCTGGAGGTGGTTGCGGGTGGCACCCTGAAACTGACTCCTCCCCCCAGCGGCCCGCAGGCCTGACCTTGCCCGGCGGCGGGGACGGCTCTATAAAGCGCTGCATTGTGATAAGGCCATTTCTTTTCCTACAGCATCCCTTTAATGTCATCCCTGAAATATGAAGTCATTAAGCGATATTAAAACAGTGCTGACAAACTAATTAACAGAAGACATTATACGGGATGGGCTCGATTAATCCGCTTTAATTGCTCTTTTAAATGGGGGCTCCAATTAAAATTAATAAAGATTTACCGGTGATCACGCCGAACTATACCAAGGAGTGGTTTGTCTGAAGGGCAGCCTAAAGTCAGCCTCAGCCGCTCTCAAGTTCCACTCCCTGTGGCTCCGCGCGCCCTCCCAGTGCCGTCAGAGCGCCCTCCCAGTGCCCTCCCAGCGCCGTCAGAGCGCCTTCCCAGAGCGAGCATGCCGCGAGCATGTGTGCGCACGCGACGGAAGATTAAGCACGAGGGGACTGCCCCAGTGCCACCCGCTCAGCCTCCTTTTGTTTCGAGCTCGCGGGGGTTTGATCCCGCCGTCGTCTCTCTAGAACCCGGCTGGGTCTCGCGTGGTTTGGTGTTTTTATATAATTATAATTATTACACAATCTGTTGGGGTTGGTAGCACGTGGTAGTGTTTTTACTAAATGTAATTTAGGAGGGCTGGCCTATATCTTCATATTGTGTTGCATGTAAAATATGCATAGGCCTATTTCGATTAAGGTGCTCTCTTTCTTTCTCTTATTTTGCACTATAGAGCCTAAAATATAAATAAAAAAAAAAATAGGCTACTTTAAAAAGAATAAGGCTTTAAAGATCATGCTTAAGCTCATGACATATTGTCTTGATTTGATTTACTTTGGAAAAAATGTAATTCATAGATAAAAAAAATTGCTTTCAAGTGAAATGGTAAAGGTTGAAACATAATTGCGAGAAACTCTTACAGATGAATTACCTTGGCTGAAGGCAAACTGAATTGATGCAGTATATCAGCGGTTCACTAGATGGCACTGTTTCTTTACTTACTACTTTTGTATTATCCGTTTTTTCTTTTCAATACCTGCTGCATTTCGTATCCGTTAATTAGAATTCATGAAATTGAATTCAAAGCTGATGAACAAATGAGGAGTTTCTTTTAAAAAACTCTAATAAACAAAGACATCATATATGTCACTATATGTTCCTCATTTCATCCTGCTAGGAATAGTTGATCAGGAAAATGACGGTATGTCGTGTAAGGTGAAGCCTGGCCAGCCTCCGGCAGCTAGGAAGGCATTTTTTTGTATTCTTGTGTTCTTTCATTATATCAGAGATTAGCCCTACTGCGTCTTGTTCTGTAAATGTCAAACAACAAATTAATTTGGTTCAACCAGAGGCATTTTAATTGAGTGGAGAATATAATTCAATTTACTGAAGAAGACTTATCTAATTTAAAAGAAATCACTATTAAAAGATTACAGAGGTTTATTTTCTCCACTCCTCCTCACAAACCAATTCAACTAATGTTTTAATTTTCTTAATGTTATCATTTCCCGTGTAATTGGTGCTTGTCCAACAGGTTTTTCAATTAAACTATGGTTTGGGGCACAGACATCCAGAACATTAACAGGAAATGTTGTCCTTTGATTATGTGCTTCTGTTACAAGGCTCCTGTTCATCATCCTTCTCTTCATACGATCTTTATTTCAATGGCACGGTTGATTTACACTCGACAAACTCCCTGCAATAACTTTTCTATTGTTTTGCCTTTTTGATTTAGCTAATGTAGGCCTACGTGTTATCTTCTACGCTTGATAATTCATATGGTTTTCTCATTATGAATAACGCATTGATTATTTAATTTTACTGGATACACATAAGAATTGCTAAGTGACAACGATTTCAGGGCGCTAGAAGAGGCGGAATATCAGTGTGATTGTTGTCATCCTGCTTTGTGTGCGCGCACATCGACCTATGCGTCTGTGTGTCCGAGCGTGTGTGCGTGGCGTGCGTGTGTATGTCCGTGCGGTGTGCTTCTGTTTGTGTGCGTGTTTTTTTAACCGATCAGCACGCTCGGAACGGCTGCCTGGAAGAAAGAGTCAACGTGTTTGTGGAATTTTGCTTCGGTGGCACAACGCCGATATGAGGTCACATCGGGCATTACTCACTGGGAGAGAATGCATTGTAGCTGTTTTTAAGACATGGCCACTGTGGACATGTGGACATCCGCACCGGTCACACAATGAATGCAGGCCTTAGAAAGTCAACTTGACTCGGCTACACGGAACAATGCGAGCAGCCCGGTTTGGAGGGCTGTTTTAAAATGGATTCAGGCCAGGGGCAGTAGTAGCTGACATGTTTCGTTAGAAGTAGGCTATCAACGAGTTTGATTCGGATTCCAAAATGAAACTTCTTTAACATTTTTCTTTCTCAATGTTTTTTTTTAATCACTTCATGGCAACGTCAGTATAATCATGAAAATGATTTATCCAGTGTGTTTTAATTAAACTTTAAGGGTCACCTGCAGTGTTTTTTACATAAAGATACTCGGATAATATCTACCACGTCATATTCAGCGTACATGAAAAAAATATACAACAATCATGAGCAGCATAGGCCTATTTACAGTTACATGTGGAAATAATACAAAAACTAATACTGACAAGTACACACAACTTTCTCTCCATGTTCCACAAAATCCAAAAATGAGATACTCTAAGCCTACTAATATAACGCATTATTAAACTGTCTTTCAACATTTTTTTCCCAAACTCCCAAATGTACAAATGGTAATTTTTTTTAATTGTGTTGCAGATAAGAAAAAAAAAATCCCAAACTTAAGGATACTCACAGAATACACAACCACCAGTCTATCATTCCCTTGCTAATTAACCTTAACGAGCATAAGCATTATGTACAGATTTACAAAACGATATCCACTAAACTCAAAAAGCACTAAAAAGCACAAAATACAGGAAATGGGCATTTAACTCCCCAATATCGCAAAACCACTTAGTTTCTGCTCTTCGAAGGCTAATTTATAGACACGAGGAGGTCTTGAACTCCTCCGGAAGATCACTATCCAGCTTACAGATCACCTTGTAGATGGCCTTTTTCCAGGAGGGGTCCGAGTCTTTGGCGGTGGAAATAGCGTTGTAGAATTCGTGTAAGGTAATCTCCGCCACTTCCAGGAATCTGTCCGGGACCTAAGGGGCAAACACAGAGATCACTTGGATGAACCATCGATTTGAATATCGATCAAGACGGTGTTCAGTATGACCATTGATACCTTCATGACTTTACTTTGAGTGTAAAGTAGATTGTGAAGTGAACATATAGCAGCGGTGGAATGACCATTAGACGAAAAAACAATTTGCTCTCTTTGCGCAAGCGATAAACAACGACAAAACAAATCAGAGACACGCAACAAAAGTCCTCGGTGGCTCAACCTTAATCCCCTCTTTCTCTGTACCATGTCAATTACTGGCCAAACAAGAGACCCACCCCCCCCACCCCCAAACTCCATTGCTGAGATTTCTATCTGATCCCCGATCCCCCCACAGACTCCAGCCCCGCAGCAAGGCATGCTGGGATGCCGCTGGCCCCCCTTGTGTTTCCCAGCCGCCCCAACACAACATGTTGGCATAAGTTATTTTCTTTCCCCTCGGCTCCCCCCATACAAGCCCCCCTGGGAAAGAATGTCTTGGTGGCAGCAAGGTAAAGACAACGCTCCCGTCGCGTTCCCACCCGGCCCTTCTCCCTCTCCCGAGTCCGGCGCGTCCTTCTCAGCATTCCGCATCAGTAGCAATCCGAGCGGCGCTGAGGCGTGCCGGTGCCCTCTAATCCTGAGTTGTTTCAGCGGGCTTCCTCTTCCCACAGCTTGATAAAGCATCACTCTGGAGTTTGGATAATGGCTATGAAGGGCTGGCCCCAGATGCAGGTGTGTGGAGACACCCAGAGGGTCAGGGCGGGGACGTAGCACGGACGTAAGATGGAGGGAGGCCTGGATGCAGGTGATGGTGCCACCGTGTTTCCTCCCTGTGTGTGTTGTCTGTGATGATTTCATCTTAAACAGATACAGTACGAGATGCTGCAGAAGAGAGGCCCCCGTGGCTGATGAGATGAGCCTTCTTTCGTCGAAGACGGGGGAAATTAGGGATTGAGTCGCGTGTTGCCGCTCGTAGTCACAACATATAGTGAAGGGCATCAGTCATGGAAATGTTATCGGCCAGGAAACAGGGGTTGAAGATCAACTCTCACAAAACATCGACCTTTGAGCCACACATTGAATGTTATATAACGGCCATTGGGCATAGATACAGGCCTAGAGACGACAAAAATGGAGTAAACATGGAGGTCTAAGTAAGGAAAAGACTCCCTGAATGTAGATCTAACACCTCAAACATTGGACAGGAACGCCTCCTCACTTGGAAGTCATTGGCCTTGATGAAGTACATGTTGAGGCCTGTAACAGTCATAGTCCTTACCTGGAAGTCATTGGCCTTGTTGTAGTGCATGTTGAGGGCCCGGAACAGCTCAGAGTCCCGGCTCACGGAGAGGTTGTCCACATTGGTGACGCCGTCCACGATGGCCTGCCTGGCAAACTTCTCCATCTGGATGTAGTAGAACTCCCGGAAGTTACTGAACCACTTGATGAGCTGGGAGGTGATGCAGCGGTTAAACTGCAGAGGGAGAGGGAGAGGGAGAGGGAGAGAGGAGAGAGAGAGAGAGAGAGAGAGAGAGAGAGAGAGAGAGAGAGAGAGAGAGAGGAGAGAGAGAGAGAGAGAGAGAGAGAGAGAGGAGACAGAGAGAGAGAGAGAGAGAGAGAGAGAGAGAGAGAGAGAGAGAGAGAGAGAGAGAGAGAGAGAGGTTAATTATCTTCCACCATTTACTTATTTAGCAGACAATGTCATGCTAAGCTTCTCATAGTGATTCTATTTCAGCATCTTCGCCTACAAGGGGATTGCCGACATTGGGGTTAGAACTCAGTTGAGACTCAAACAACCTTACCACTATTATTAAAATAAAGGAAAAAATATAGATTGTTCATTCAGAACTTAAATAAATTGCTTTTTCAGAATCTCTATCAAACACTTTGAAACTGGTCAGTGGGACATTAAACCTTTAAACCCCCCAAAATAATTATAATACTAAAGTACATTACATTACATTTTCTTTGTTTTTTCATGACCTTTTATTTTACAAGTCATTGAAACCTACATTCAGTACCCATTAAGGGGGATGAGGCGGATGGAGACGGTAGTGGTAGTCTGGAGTGTGTGTGTGTGTGCGTGTCTGTGTGCGCGCGCACATGTGTGTCACCCTGATGCATGTCACTCCGCGCAGCGTTCGTTTCCCTGATCTTTTCCCACCAATGTCCAGGGTGAAAAAAACATCTGTCGCGGCTGTGTGTTTCCAAACTCAGTCTTGACATTAGCCTTGTTATTCTATCTTCTCATCCAGAAGGACAGGGGGTGGGGTAGGGGGGGGGATGGGGGAGAGAAAAGTGCCTGAGGGCTGGGCAGGCATCAAAGACGTGTTCTTGTCTCTGGTGTCTCTGGGTGCGAGCGCGGCGGCAGTAAGAGGACAGAAGGAAGCTCCCACTGACCCCGGCTGATAGGATGGAATCAGACACCGGGATTAGCCTCTCCTTTTGTCCACCGCCACTTCCCACCACCACAGGGTCGCAGGCAAGGAGGAGACGTTTGCATGGCGCGCCGTGCAACACCAACCAACGCCGACCCGACACCTCCCTTCCCACCCACCCCCACTCCAACCACACGCCCTCGCCCCCGCCCCACCACCCCACCCACCCACTGCCGACCCCACCGCGACACCCAAAGAGAACCACGGGGTCAGCAGGATAGATAAGGTGTAGGGGCCCTGTGTGTCGGCCCCAGGTTGGCTGACATGGAAAGAATGGATGGGAGAGGAGAGGAGGGGAGGGGAGGGGAGAGGAGGGGAGAGGAAGAGAGAGGAGGAGGGAGAGAGGAGAGGAGAGGAGGGAGAAGGAGAGGAGAGGAGGGGAGAGGAGAGGGAGGAGAGGGAGGGGAGAGGAGAGGAGGAGAGGAGAGGAGGGAGAGGAGAGGAGAGGAGAGGAGAGGAGAGGAGAGGAGAGGAGAGGAGGGAAGAGGAGATGAAGGGAGAGGAGGAGAGAGGAGAGGAAGCGTGAGGAGAGAAAAGGAGAGGAGAGGAATAGTGAGGAGGGGAAGGGAGAGGAGAGGAGAGAAACGTTTAATGAGAAGAGAGGAGAAGAAGAAAGAAGAGAACATGGGCAAGGTAGAGACACATTGAAGGTGGTTTGAAAAGAAACTGTAAGAAAAAAAAAAAGACGCCTTGCTACCACTGACCACAGAAGGGGAGGCAGACAGAGGAAGTGGGGCAGAGGAAAAAGAAGAGACCAGAGACAGTGGACAAAAAAAAAAGCAAAGATAACACAGGATGTTGTGGTTCAGGGCCAGAGCTTACAGCTCACAGGCTGGTGCAGCACAAGTCTAATACCAACTCAATGTTGACACTCAATAGCAATGCCTTGCCTACAGAGTCCTTTGTCACTCCATTTGCTGACTGGAGTGGCTTTTTTTAAAGAGAGAATGCCCCTCTATCATCCTCTGCCCCCAGGACATACTAGCAGCTTAGTGCCTTTGTTAGCGTGAACTCTCGGCTTCTTTGTCTCTCTCCTCCGACACACGGCTGATTCTGTCCCCGCCGCGCGTCAACAAGTCGGCCCCCCGAAGAGACAAACACCGGGCTGGAGGGTTTTTTTGTGCGTTTTTTTTCCAATTGTTTTTTTCTAAACCTAACACATTATTATTAATAATAATTACCAAATATATATTTAGATGCAACACCGTTTGACTCCGGTGACTCACCTTGACATCAGGGAAGTAGGTTTTCAGCACGTTGGAGCTGGGATAGCGGGTGTAAAAGAACATCAGCTTGGCCTTCTTCAGGTGGTTGGGATTCAGACCCTCCTGGATGTGCAGAATGTGCGTTAAGGCGACAGATATGGCGGGTCTGGAGCACGGTGTGCATACAGTGGCGTGCAAATTGATAGGAGACAGGAGTATTGTGTTGCCTCAATCTTCAGCCAAATTGAATTTCGCTAAAGAACAGCTCGGCATTAACTGGGGAGTCAATAATGACCCTAACATGTGCTTATTGGCAAAACAGCATTACAAATTAGATTAGGGATTTTTAATTAGAGAGCCAAGCACTTCATGCCTGGCAGTGAATGCGGGTTTGTTTTGAAATGTTTTGAAAGGAGGGAGTTGATTTACAGATATAATTAAGTTGTGTTTAGGTCGACATATGTTGGGTTCCCCCCCCCACCCCCCCTTAAACATAAAAAAAAAAATCATGAGTTTTCACTACAGAGTAGTCAATGCATATTGTTTCACTGTGAAATTATTTGTATGGTTGTATGGTCAAATCTGTACCTCAATGCCATTTTCCTTATTGGAAATATCAATAGATTGAATTCTGTCTCAAGTTTATGCCCTGTGGCAGTGAAGATGCTCTCTAGTTCTTTTTTCTCTGTAGTCCACAACCCTGCCTTAGGTCATAATATTTCCTTATCAGGTTACACCACACCATACATTTATTAGGCAGGCTACCTTTGAAAGAAGGAAGTTGAAATTAAAGATTTATGTCGCACTGTTCAAAGAGAAGCCCAGCTCTTTGCACGATAAAGATAAAGTGCATCCTCTGAGATTGCATTCTTCTCAGAAGAATTACGTCCGAAACGCCAAAGAAAATCAACAAGAACCGTCCTTTCTGTGATTTTGCTGTGTGTATGTTGCTTACGGATTTGAGTACTTCAGGCGCATCTTATTTAAAATCCCCACTTGCAGTGAGGAATATTACCCTGAACAACCACATGGCCTTTGAGTGGGTTGCTTTGGATTCGGTGGCCGCTGGTTTATATATTGCGATACTTTATGGATGTATTTCTCTGATCTTCTTTTTGACAGAAGTGTCCGACAAGCAAATGCTCAAGACAAGAGCTCAAGTGTTGTGCTTTGGAACCACTCGTGGATTTTGCTCCCCCCCTACTGCACTCAGAAGTGACCTTTTAGATGTACCCCTATCACTCTACGGCTGGAGAGATGGATCCTGCACCTTTTCAAGTCTGAAAAAAACACCACTTCCTGGAACGGATACTGATGCGCTCTCTGCCTTTGAAAAATCTGCTTTTGTTCCTGGCAATTCTTATCAAAGCGTTGTATTCCTTTTTATTTGTCTTTTTCTGGACTTAAAGTCATTACGCTGCTCGGATTAAAGAAGATGCTGTAATTTTCTTTGGAGTTAGTGAGATCAAAGAAAAAATTCTCCTTGAAGTTTGTTCCGGCTCTGGCCAGCGATGCAATGGATCTCAGCGAGCTATTGTTCAAATGAAAGAGCAACAATATCGTTGTGGTAATATCATATAATAGTCAATATAAGCTAATAGCATTCTACTTCAATTGATATCATCATCTTTTCAAAACATCATCATGTTTTGAATGTTCCACCAAAATCAATTATACTTACAATAATATAATACTTATATAATATATATACATATATACGTATAATAATATAATAATAACTACCAAACCAAAAAAAAACGTGGAATTTATCTTTCAGATCAAAAGGATATGTTGAGGGACAGGTAGGGGTTCCTCTCGGCCATGCCCTGCAGATCACCGCACTCCATCTTGACGTGGGGGAGGCACAGGTTGTCCACCGTCACCGAGCCCAGGGAGCTGGGCCGGGGGTGGTGGCCCAGGTGGCCGGGGCCTACTTTGGACCTCATGGACAGAGTGTCCCAGGGCAGCTCCCCTGAGTCCGGGGAGCTCCTCTCCAGTGAGGGGGGCAGGCAGGAGAGACCCGAGAAGTTGGTGTGTGGCCCGTACTTGAGCAGGTGCTCCAGGATCTGGGTGTCGTGGAGCGGGGAGCTGTAGTTGAACTGAAAGGCCGGTTGGTGCATGGGGTAGGGTCTCTTCACTGTGGTCGGGGTGACTGAGCAGAGAGGAGCCATGGCTGGCTTGCGGACCACCAGGGACAGAGCCTCGGTCTGGTCCTGTGGGCTTTGCCCATCAGTGTCTCCGTGGCCCTCCAGAGATCTCTGATGAGATGGGGTCTCCCCGGGGTGCAGCGGCTCCTGGGGGGGACAGCCTCCCTGCTGGCTCCTTCTCTCGGCAGTACCCCCGCTGGTCTGTACGTCTGGGGATGGGCACATGCTCCGCAGCGGGGAGAGGTCCAGCCCTGAGGAGGAGACGTTCTTGAACACCTTGTCCACACACTCGTTCACCACCCTGGAGAGCTCCCCCTTCAGGGTGTCTTGGAGGTTCTTGGTTTCTCTCAGGTTGAGCAGATTACCTTCTGCTGGCTTTGTTCTGTCCTTGCTCTCTGGGCTTGTCCGGGCTGGCTTCTTCTCAAAGGTATTGCCGTTGGTTAGATAGCTGAGCTCTTTGCTCTGTGTCAAGTTGTCATGCTCCAAACATCCTCCTCTCTCCTCACGTTCCCCTCGGTGGGAATCCTCTTGGTTGTAGACCTGGAGGAACTTCTCCTGGAGCTGGCGCAGGAGCTTCTGCATGCTCTGCAGCTGCTCTTTCAACTTGTGGCACTCCTCGTCTTTGGTGTTATCCAGGCTGCTGCCGCTGCCCCCGCCTGTGCTGAGTCTTCTGTTTTCTATGCCCTCTTCGCTGGGGTTGTGGTCTTGGTGCTGAGGCAACCTCTGCTTCCTCTTGTTCTCTCTGTACACCTCCCTCGCATCCCTACACTCTCTACTGTCTCTGGCGTCCATCTCGGCCTTCTCAGGTTCTCCATGAAGCCGGCTGTTGGGCGAGCCGGCCATCACCCGTATGATGTTCTCCACCCGGGCTCTCTTGGCCTGTAAGTGGTCGTTCACGGGGCGCTCCGCCTCCGGGCTGGCCACCATGGATGGGTGGAAGCCGGGGGAGCCGACGTCAGCCGTGCTGTCCTTGGACGAGACACTGCTCCGGTCCTCCTGGCTGGAGTCGGCGACCACGGCGGAGCTGGACACAGCCGAGGGGCCGAGGTAATAGTGGCTTTCATCTAGCGCCCTTTTGTTGTGGAGGGACTTCCGTAGAAGCTGGGAGATGATGGGGCCGTTGGAGTACGAGGCCAGGGGCTCGTCGTACGCGTTTCTTCGGAAGCACGGTAACATGAGCTCGGGTTTGTCGTCGTCCGGACAGCCCTGGAGTGCGTTGTGCATGTTCTGGTCAGGAAGGCTGAGGTTCATGCTCAATGAGGACACAGTTTATGGTAGGAGTTTGAGACGGGGGAAAATACAAAGTGGGCAAATTGAGAGGATCTGAAAAGAAAAAGGTAAATAGCAGCATAACTTTAGGCACACAATAGGAATCACCTAATACATGACAATAAACACAAAATATATACTGCTTCAAATGGTTTCTTTTACAGGTCTACGGCATGTGTGGTCCTTAGTAGTCAGTAGCATATTAAGTAAGTATTAGGTCTGACTAAAATCGGTTAATGACATTAACATATTTTTATCTGCAATGGATTTATGAAATCTGAAAAGAATCGTTTTGTGTATTAATAATCTTAATTAACAAATAATGTCTGTTGACTATGAAGGTTTAGGCCAGGACAAGTGGCTGCTGGTTATCTCCTGAGTCAAAGGCCAAGGAGGTGTTCACCGCGCCGTGTGTTTAGTCGTTTTATGCAGGTGTTGGCCTTGAAGACTCAGGCCAGTTTATACACCCTATGGTAAAGAGGGCTTTGTTTAGACTTCCCCAACAGGGTGAATCTTATGTGCCTGCTGCACTCTGCTTCTCTCTCTCTCTCGATCCATCCATGCATGAACTGTAGCATAACGGTAACAATTGTAATATAAATATATATATTTATCATATATGAACATCTGAACCAAAGTAAAGTATATTGCTATGCACATGTGTCACATTTTCTTTTCAATTATTAAAAATGTTGAATGTCATTAAGTTTTGTCTCATCTGTCTCTTTCTACTTTGTAACTGGAATACATAAATATTATTTAATAACCTTTGAAAAGCGGAAATACTTTTCTTTATAAAAGACAAGACTGTTAACACATAAGCTACACATTCAAGACAAACCGAATTAAATGGCTAATCAGTTTCTTGTATTTTCTTGTGAATATTATCATAATGAGAAATTCATCGTATGTAGTGTGAGTAAAACATATTGACCAATAATGACAATTATATTATTATTATTATTATTATTATTTTATCGCTGCATTTTATAATGCACATATGATTACTGTTATTTTATGGTATTTACACTCTCACATGGAATATTGTTTTTATGCTCCAAATAATCTTACATGAAATAATTTGAATGTTTAGCTAACCTTATAAAACCTAAAATAAATATAGTCTATTATGAAAGGTTCACGTTTTATATAATGAATACAAAAAAGGAAACACAATCAGGCGTTGAGCTTCTAGTACATTATGTAAACATTGTGCATATATTTTGAACTACTTATCGCCTAATTGATTAGTCTTAGCCTTGTTAAGATTCAGTAAATATTATTTTTTATTTAAATATATGCCAGAAGCAGACCTTATAAATACATTTTCAAAATTGTAGCTTTGACAAAAATATAAATAATAACTTAAAGCCATAACTTACAAATGCACGCCTAAATGAGATTCTACAACATAAATACACTGAACATTACAACCTAAATTAGTTTTGGCCAAGTTATGCGCCGAACTGCCTCCCAACGTTAAGAAAGAGCGCCTACCTGTTGCGTGTCCAGCCGCCGCGCCGGTAGCATGCACAGAAAGTGAGGTGAGTGCAGGAGCGTCGCTACATTCAACAAAGTAGGGGCGTGGTCATCCAGAAACCGGCCAAAGGCAAGTGTGCTCTTGCTCTGCCCAGACCCATGAATGGGGATGTGGGTTGAAAATGTGGTCTGTAAGGCACGACAACAAGACTTTGATCTCATCTGTAAGAAAACGAAAATGATACACGCAGGTTGAGGGAGAGGGCTAGTGGTGGTGAAGTTTTTCAGTGGAAAGCAGAGCTTCTGTGGAACTCGGTGGTGATATAGTCGCTGGCTCAAGGGCTCAAGGGAAATATAGTTATTGAATAGGCCTACGTGAATTAAGATAAAAACAGATAAAAATAAATTAGTTAGGAAGTCGAGTTTGAGCGTTAATCAGGTCCAATGTTGCGAGATTATAAAGGCCTTCACGTTGGTAGGCTATTTGTGGAAACTGAGTGATTGATTGAAACGAGATGGATGAAAAAATATCACTCCATTGTCTTTTTAAGTCTTTTTTTAGCAACTTTATGTTGTGTATCTAATTACATTGTTATATCATTGGTACTCTATTTTACCCCAGATAAAGCTGGCATCATGTAATCTTCTCAAATAACGTTACATTTCAATGTGCAAGTCTTCGTGATTATGAACCAAATAGAGCTATATTGTATGCTATTCTATTGTTTTCAAATATATTGAATCAGTTTATTTTCTACATCAACTTCTTTCAAGGAGAGAGGACAGGTGCATTGACGTAGCGGCAACCACCCGAGACGCCCCCCTCCAGGGACGAGAGATGGTTTGTCCCACACGACTTCCTGGCTTCCCGCTCCTCGTCATTAGCATTGCCGTGCCTCCGGAGCGTTCCTCCCACTGACAGGTTGCTGTCACACAGCCACCATGTTATCCCATTCCCGGTGTCTCACCAGGAACTTCGGCCGGTCCCTCTCCAGCCTCCGCCAGGTAGGTTAGAAGGATTTCCACTCATTCTTTGACGTTTGAACAGCCTGAGGAAGGGTTAGCATCTCGTTAGCTTCCAGTGACCGACGGCAAGGCACCTCCATGGGTTGTTTTAGCTAGCCGGCTAGGCTACGAACAGGCCCTAACATTGTAAGCCAAGGACAGTCTGACTCTTGACCAATAACACCCTTCTGTACCATTATATTTAAGTGTAAAGCAGTTGATGTCTTTGCATGTTCTGATGTCAACATTGTCACTGCTATGTATACGTAGTCACCGGAACATGCCGAGCAACTTAATCAATGATCTTTGGACAGCAACTGCATCTAGCTAGCAGATGTGTTTCTGCAGTAGCTATGTTGCTACATCCATGATGCTACATGTTATGCTAGCCCGGTTTAACTCGCCGAGGTCATTCTGAATAGAACAAGATGGTATCCTCCTTATCTTGTAGACATTGTTGTTAATTTGCTTTGATGCTTACGTAGTTCAAAGCTCTCACGTGTTTTACTTGTTAACCTGGCAAGTTTTTCGGATGATTGTCAGTCCTATTCCTAAATCAATGAATGCCCTCATGAGCAAGCAGCTAAGCTGAGCAGTAGCTGTCACAGGCTTTTCACCAAAAACCCATCCACAGTCAAAGTAATATGCACAACTACTGTACATACAAATGATGCATATCTGTTTAATGCTTCTGCACATGGAAAGGAAATTTGTTGTTATTCGTGCCCTTTCACCTTGATTTGATGAGTTGCCTCAGGCATCTTGTATCATAACAAGGACACACTCATGTTTAAGTTTTTTTGGATTCTTATCATTTATTCATCACATTCTGACTTTCTTCACAGGGAAATCAAGTGTTGGCGCGCCGGGCAACCGCAGGTATGTTTGTTTGTACTTCATAATCTGTAGTTGAAACTTTATATTGCAGTTTAGTATTTAGGGAAGTTTACCCTGGAAAAAAAAATGTTAACCCTCTTTCGTTCCTTTGTAACTAGCGTTGTCGGCGAACCACGTCGTCACTCTCAACAATGTGTAAGTCACACTACTACAATTCTATTTATTTTTACGTTTTTGAAAGAGATCTTCAAATGTCCTTCACTATTAAGAATGTCTGAGAAAAGTTCTGACTAGTTTTGTTATCTCTCTGCTTTTTGAACGGTGTTCTAGATTAGAAGATCTCCTTCACCAGTCTCATGTATGCAACTTAATTTTGTGTTGCCCATGATTATGCAAGTGTAAAAATAAGAATGTGTTTCCATTCAATTATTATGTTATGTCAGATTCAATGTTTTAGCTAATGTATTACCAGCTTGAAAATACTGTTAACTGTCATGTAGATGGTTGAGTCCAGCTGACGTCTTGTCTTTAAGTAACTGACGGTCTTACAATCACACTTATACGAAGAAAATGCATGGGAGGCCTATTCAGAGCGATGTCCGTTATGAATACACTAAGTCATTCACCATTATCTTTTAGCAGTGGGGTTCCCCGGTCAAGCGTTTTCCAGATCCAATACTTTAGGACATCTGCAGCCTGCAGTATGTATCTACTTTCAGTGATTATAAATTTGATACATATATTACAATCTTCTTCTTATTGGTGACCAGTTATTTTTATTCCCTGGTTCTTTAGGGAATGAAGTTGTCACAGTCAAGACCCCTGCCTTTGCAGAGTCTGTCTCAGAGGGGGATGTGAGGTGGGAGAAGGGTAGGTAGACTGCTCCAGAACATGAATATAATGCAGGATATGATGCATGCAAGAAGGTGAACTGTATATGTTCAGACCATTACACTAAAGTGTTTTTCCACCCTATGCAGCTGTTGGAGACACTGTAAAGGAGGATGAGGTGGTTTGTGAAATCGAGACTGATAAGGTACCTTTATACTCTTAGGATAGGATTTTAACACATTCAAATTAAGGCATTTTTGTTTACTACACTGTAGGCAAAACGGTTAAACACCATTTAATTCTGTTTTAATTTCTTGCTGTATAACGTGTGTATGTTCTTAACACGACAGTTTACTAACATGAAACATACATACCACTGATGGCTGTTTTGTAACTTTCCTTTCAGACCTCGGTGCAGGTCCCCTCTCCTGCCGCTGGTGTGATTGAAGAGCTTCTGATCCCTGATGGAGGAAGGGTGGAGGGAGGAACGCCTCTCTTCAAACTGCGGAGAGGAGGTCAGGAGCTGGACAGAATTATGTTAGTCCAAAAAAAGCCATTGAATGTTTTTAGTAATTAGTCTGTCCTGTGTCGGGCCCTAGCCGGTGCTCCCCAGGCTGCAGAGGCCCCTAAAGCTACAGAGGCCCCTAAAGCTACAGAGGCCCCTCCGCCTCCTGCTGCTGCTGCCACGCCTCCCCCACCAGCTGGGGGTCCCATCCCCACCAGCATGCCCCCGGTGCCTCCTGTGCCAACTCAGGCCATGGAGGCCAAGCCAGGTCAGTTGGGCGATAACTGGGTTGTGTGTGTGTGTGTGTGTGTGTGTGTGTGTGTGTGTGTGTGTGTGTGTGTGTGTGTGTGTGTGTGTGTGTGTGTGTGTGTGTGTGTGTGTGTGTGTGTGTGTGTGTGTGTGTGTGTGTGTCTGTCTAAATCTGTGTCTGTCTGTGTACCATCTGCTTACTAAAGTATGACTTGGCCTGTTTTTCTGCAGTCTCGGCCATCAAGCCCACCACTGCTCCCGTGGCCCCTCACGTGGAGGGAGGAGCAAAAGCAGCCAGGACGGAGAGCAGGGTGAGACTCGGTGGACGACCACTAATTCAATCCTAAGGGCCGCTTGTTGCACCGTGACTACGCGTTGACAGGCCCACTGAAGTGGAAGCACGGGCCTACTCCGCAGTGGAGGGACGGGGTGTCTGTTAGCGATAACACATGCTGCTGATCGGTGTTTCAGGTGAAGATGAACCGCATGAGGCTGAGGATCGCCCAGAGGCTGAAGGAGGCCCAGAACACCTGCGCCATGCTGACCACCTTTAATGAGATCGACATGAGGTGGGAGCATTTAAACACCTGCAACGTTGAAACTTAGAGACTGTACATGTATGAAGGCAACATCCCTGCTCTGCAAACAAATTCGATTTTATAAGCATTTTTCAAACGTTCTATTCTCAATTGATTTAACAACGGTAACATCCGTAACCTTGTCTGATATCTTTAATAAAATAAGGGATGTTTTTGTCAATAGCGAAATGTTGATATCGGTTTGACTTAAATGTACATGTGTTAGTTTAGATCAAGTGAGACAGAAGTCAGGCCGTTCAGGTGATGTAAGCAAATAAATGTCTTGCACAAATGGTTATAGATTGAAATCTGCTCAACAGAGAAAGCTTTTGGAAATCGGATAGCCTCTTAAACATTGGAATGTAAATATTTGGTCCTAATCCCATCTAAAAGGAAGATAAGAATTTTTAAAACGGTCTTTATTAATTTACAAGGAAATGTTGTTGTGCGAACCGCCCCCCCCTTACAAGAGGACACTTTGAGGGTTTCTTTCCCCATCGCAAATGTGCGGTGTCGGCTTTCGGCTATTCAGGGTTTTCGGTGCGTCTTAATTGGATTGACATTGACGGTGTAGAGGAAGACTTCCCAGGCCCGGGCTCATCTGGAGCCGAAGGAGCGCGGCAGAGCAGGAGGCAGAGGCATCTGCACCGGGGGGGCAGGGGGGCGGGCCCACAGAGACCTGCGCTCTGAGTGCAAGGGCCGCCTGAACCGATATGGGCTTTTATGACGGCCCAACAAGATTTACAGGCCCTCGAAAGTGAAGATTTTTATCGCTTCTCTCCTTTCTCGGGAGAGTGCGTGTCTTGGGAGGGGCGTAATCGCGTTAGCGGCGAAACCCTAGAGCTTCTACCGGGTTACGGGCAGGAAAACAAACAATTAAAACGGGAGATACAAGGGGGAAAATGAGGGATATTGAAACGATTAGCAGGCTGAATGTCAATGGGGGCTGATTCACTGCAACATATTTCAGAACTTAACAGAAAACATTTTGCCGTGCAAAAGTGTTTTCTGTTTTCTTGAATTTAGATCTATAAAGGTTGTCTTATGTTTTAAAGTATTTTTTTAGAAACTGTTTGAATTTCTAAAATAATACAAAAAAGTATTATTTTGAAATTTTCAGTTTCAAATAAAATATTTTAAACGCAGAAGAAACTTTTAAGTTGACCGGAAACGGGGTGAAAATCCAACCTGAGCTCCTCCTAGTCTGTAAACTCTTTATATGCATCGGTTTGCCTTTTTTTCCCCCTGTTATTTATTTGTCTTCTCATACCTTTTTTGACTTATGAATTAAGTCACACTACTAATTAACTTGAACTATGACCCTCTCTTCCCAGCAATATCTCTGAGATGAGGAAAGCCTACAAGGATGGCTTCCTGAAAAAGCACAACACCAAGTTGGGCTTCATGTCTGCGTTCGTAAAGGCCTCGGCATACGCCCTGAACGACCAGCCCTCTGTCAACGCAGGTACGACATCCACCTTTTAAAAAAACAAAAAAAAACACCCTACTTAAATTGGTTGCTTGAACTTTGAATGACGCTTGCGTGTTTTCAGCCTAGTAGTCACAAGCCAATACGTCTCTGGAGGACAGTGTTTGCTAAAGGGCACGGGTAAATGTGACCTCGTTGCGTGCATTCGGTGTCTCGTTGTCTTTTTCTTGCAACACCTCCACCACAACTGCAGGAGTCAACCTGTCCTCTGTAGGTCAACCACAGCAAAGAAGGTCCCCTCTTCGCTCTGCCTTCCAAGCCACAATAGTCTGTGGTTTTTCAGTCACAGTCTTTAGAGGAACTGAATCTCTGTGGCAGCCTTGGGTGCAGACGTCAACATGCCCATTTTTTTTTTCTCCACAGTGATCGATGACGCGACCAAAGAGATCGTTTACAGGGACTACGTCGACATCAGCGTGGCGGTGTCCACACCCAAGGTACGTTCCATGAGTCCTCCTTGAGCCGGACGGAATCCGAGCGTCGATGCTTCGACCGCCACCGGTCACGGCCGCTGTGTGACGCTGCTGCTCTCTCTCCAGGGTCTAGTGGTCCCAGTCATCAGGGGAGTCGAGGGAATGAACTTTGCCGACATTGAGAAGACCATCAACATGCTGGGAGAAAAGGTCCTTTTCATAATCCTCTTTTCTTCTTATGTTTTTTTCCTGTTTTAATAGTGGGACATCGTATTTATTTACTAGTTAATCTTTACCTTTTTATTCATTTGGCAGTGCATTCAGATGTATGCATTATTAACCTGTGTATTTGTACTCTTTTGTATTCTGTGTCCAGGCCCGTAATAACCAGCTGGCGGTGGAGGACATGGACGGAGGCACCTTCACCATCAGCAACGGGGGGGTGTTTGGCTCCATGTTCGGCACACCCATCATCAACCCGCCCCAGTCTGCCATCCTGGGCATGCACGGCATCTTCGACCGGCCTGTTGCCATCGGGGGCAAGGTTAGTGCTCTCATGACATGACATGTCTCGAGTCCCCTTTTATACATTTTTCGGATTTCCCCTTTTAAACCCGAGGAGCGTTCAGTGAAGGAACAGTACAGGTGCGAGCTCGGCCGACCCGTCGTTCTATTGGTTGCATTCCAGGTGGAGATCCGTCCTATGATGTACGTCGCCCTGACCTACGACCACCGCCTGGTCGACGGGAGAGAGGCCGTCACCTTCCTACGCAAAATCAAGACCGTGGTGGAGGACCCCAGGGTCTTACTCCTGGACATGTAAGACCCTCCTCGATCTCCAGCCACTCGGAACACCACTACCACCACCACCACTACCACCACCCTACACAAGCATTCACTGCACCATCCTGACCATGGGGAACCTTCCTTTGACTACAGTTGATTTGTAATAGCGTCGGTTTACGGAGAGAGGGGGGAAAAGTACTTTGAGAGGATATGAATAAAGGAGATGCACGCTGGACGTTATGGTATGACTCCGGTAGAGGAGGGCTGGACTGGGGAGGAGGAGGGCTGCACTGGGGAGGAGGAGGGCTTTGTGCTATTCTGGAGGCTGGCTGTTGGGAGTCCAGGGCTACGGCTCTCTTTAGATCAAAAGGAACTCGGTATTACTCTTTTGCCATTTTCTACATGTATGGAATAATTTTAACATTGTGTTTTTGGTGGCATGTGCAGCAGAGTTGATTTATTATAGTTTTGTTGGGGTGAGATGGAAGAAAGAAGGATCTATACGTTTTGCTGCGACGCAAACGCCAAAGTGTCTCGAATAAAAAGGTTTTCTGTGGGCATTTTTGTCATCTGGTTCAAGTGAGTGATGCTTGTTGATGCTGCGTATGAGAACTATTTAAATAATTTAAGAGAATAAAACATGAACTCCATAAACTGTTGTCTGTTGTATCAGAATTACAGATCACACATTGTCACCGTTCAACTCCTTAAGAATATCTAGACTACAATTTACTAGTTTCTAAAACCAGTTCCAAAATATGCAGGAAATAGATTTATTTATATTATAAAATTGCAGAGCTTTTAGTGTTATATAACATCTTATCAAATCAATGAGTTATATTAAAATGTAGAATTTACACCGCCTTATTTTTCTACCTAAAAAATATACTTTCAGGACCTTGAAACCATTTGCTTGCATATAAAGTCAGCTGTACCCATATTAAAATGACACAAATGAGGTATTTTTTTATTGCCTAATGCCCTTGTCTGACAAGTACCTTTGTGATTGACATGGTTGAAAGTCTTCACGGTCAATATTTTATAAGATGCATCATTGTTCATGCGTGTTGATAAAATAGTTGCGTGGATATGCACGTATATAAGTATCACGTCGGTGTAAAAATGCAACACAATTTCTTTTTCTACGTCAAGAGGTAAATGTCTCCTTCATACATAGAAATGTCGAATCATTTGCTGCTCCATTTAGCTGTGATGTGGTGTCGCTATGTTTCACTGGGAAGCACAAAAATATAACCAAACAAGAGTTTGCATCCAGTTTGGCCACATGAGGGCGCCAGAGTGCAGGACATGCTCTGGTGGAGGAGACGGTAGTTCGGATCCGAAGTGGCGCTAGCAGCCGAGGGCCTTCCAGGAAACACCGCTGAAGAAGGGATGGCACTTGATGTTCACTCACACCGCCGCCTCCAGAACCTAACCGATAGCCAGCATCAAACTGGAGTAACTGGAGGTTGGAGAAGACAAGACAGCGTGGTTACTGAAGGTAAGCTAAGGGCATGTGTGTGTTTTTGCGTGTGGGAGTGAGTGTTGTGTACGTACCTCAGTGAGGAGGGAGGCAGCTGCGGTGCTCAGGTGGTCTGGAATCAGCAGCTGGGTGTGTGAATATATTCCGGCTGGGTGCAACTGCCACAGTGGCTATTAAAAGAGAATGGCTTTCATGAGAAGTGTAACAGCCTTAACGTGCATCGTTAAACTGGCCACTGGCTCTAGGACTATTTTGTAGTTGCATTTAACATGGAATTGCGTAAAGTGGCATCTTACCATTCCGGTCAGTAGTTCAAACAGCAATGCCCCTAAACTCCACCAGTCACACGCTTCCGTTATCTTTGACACCCCTCCGATTTCTTGTAAAAATGGAAAATTTACATTTACGTTAAAATATCAGTTGTTTAAGACAGAGCACCTATTGCCACTAGGGGGCATCCTTTCTCAACAGAGATATCTGGGGGTAAGTTTTACCTGGAGCGCAGTACATCTGCTCCACTGCCTGGGAGCTGATCTCTGACTGAACCTCACTCCACTGGCCGAAGAAGGAAAGTGACACTTTTCCTAGGAAGATACAGATATAGTTTCTCAGGATAAATGTTTTATGTCCTTGCACTTAAATAAATAGTACTTGAAGTAGCATTGTGTAGCGTCTTGTCCAAGCTATCTTTGTTGTGTGTGGGGAATGCTTAACCTAGTAATTGAAAATGCTTGGCACTTGTACCGACAGTGATATATTTTTTCTCTTTCTTCTGACAAATGTAGTAATTGTAATTCGCTTTGGATGAAATTCGCAAAATGTAAATGTGAAAAAGATACAAAGAAGTTTTGGCTTTTCACTCAAGGGAGGAGGCCGAGGTGATAGGCTCACCATTGCTGGTAAGGAGGATGTTTCTGGGGTTTAGGTCCCTACACAGGATGCCTTGCTGGTGCAAACTCTCCAGAGCGAGCAGGATCTGCGCACCCCACACACGGACCTCCTTCTCCGGAAGCCCCCAGAACACTTGAACCGCCGTTTCTTTGGCCTTGGAAGACTCTTGGGGGAACCGGGGTAGGTGGCACCAGCCGTCCACCTCAATGCCCTGGTCTTCCCCCTGCCCTTCGGATCCCTCCGATTTCAGGAAAGCGTCCATGTCTCCTCTCCGACTCTGGGTCACCGTCCAGGGAGCGCCGAACACGGATCCCACCTTCGGGGGTCCATCCTTCCCGCCTGGACTGACCAGCTCCCAGGCTTCCTCCACGAGCTCCTGGCTTTTCACCCCAGTGAGGGCCATGGGGGCCCCCGGACCCTGCTTCCCAGTGGTACCCTGGGCGGGCGGGGAGGCGGAGGGCTTCACTGCGTCGGTGTACTCGGAGAACACCGCTCTGTCCGTGCTTTTGACCTCCACCATGGCCGTCCGTTCCTCCGTGGTCGGACTCCGGCTGTCCGGCTCCACCGCTCCCCTCCGCTGCGCCGGGAACAGCCAGCAGCGGGCACTCAGTACCCTCCGGGGTCGGCCCCCCAGGGGCGGGGCCCGGGTGGAAGCCATTGACCACCCAGGACGCCATGCCGGGGATCTGGGTTTGGCAATGTGGAGCGAGGTGTAAAATAGCAGGAGAGGTCAGCGGGGCAGTTGGTCCAATAGTCCCACAGTCGAAAGGAGTGTCCGCTGCCGCGTACGGGTTGGGGCCCTCCACGCCGTGCGCGGGATCCGCGGAGTTCCAGGCCAACTCAAAGTCAGAGCTGCACTCGATGAGCCCCATGCTGGTGGTCTTCCCTCGCGGGTCTGCCATGACGTCCAGGGTGTGGTTGACGCGAGCACACGCCAGAGGCAGCGCGGGCCTTTCCTGCGGTTTCAGGGGGTGCAAGCACAGACTGGGGGCCGGCGGGTGTACGTGGGGCTTGGTCGGGGTCTTGGCCGGACCCGAGAGCGAAGAGGGGCGCTCCGGACGGGAGAGGAGCGAGGCGCGGGAGGAACGGCGGTTCTGCAGGCAGCCCGTCTCCTCGATGTAGGAGTGGGTGCCGCAGGCGTCCAGCCGCTGCAGAGTCTCGTCCCAGGAGGTGGGGGGTGAGAGGGGGCCTTCGTCACAGGCTCCCAGGCGTGGGCCATCAATGGCGTTCTGCTGGTTCTCCGTGCAGATCGAGGGAGACGTGTAGCTGTTCTTCATCTTGATCCGGTTCTGGCCGGTGCTGAAGCATTCTGGGTGCTCTTTGGCCCTTTCACTCTTCACTTTGTGTAGCTTGGAGAAGAGACGTCCCCCTTTTTGTGAGGGAGAAAACAGTTATTGTAATAGTACTTCATATTTGCGGATCAGGATTTGAGGAACTACTCCCTAAGACTGACTTTCACGATGGGTGAGGTTACCAGGTGTTTAAGCCACATGTCTGGACTTAATCGTCATGACAACATTGGTATCTAGATGAAGTTAAGGTTGATTTTGTTTTTCGCTTTACAAGATACAAGATCGTTTATTGTCATATACACAATGGAAACATAGTTTGCACTGGGCAATGAAATTCTTAATTTTCAAGTTCCCTTCACACAAAATATACTTAAAATAAAGTAGATAGTATATTTTGTGTGAAGGGAACTTACAAATGAAGAATTTAATTTAAGCAAACTGTTATATTATTCCACAAAGGGTGACCGCTCATTAAACCAGCCCATGTGTGATTAAAGACCAGACAGCGGAGGACAGGTGACGGAGCAGTGGCAGTGCAGGGCTTCACCTTGAAGGTGTTCCAGGTGCAGGTACACGGCGTCCTCGCTGACGTAGTAGCGCAGCAGCTTCACCATGTAGGGCACCCCCTGGGGTATGATGGTGGGCTGGTCCCTGCTCTCCCAACTGGACTTCACCAGGCTCTGTGTGGGTGGAGCAAAGGCGGTCTGTAACTCCACCTTTCACAATCCAGTCTGTCTGTCTGTATGCAGGGGTTTCATGTCAAGTTGCACACAATGGAGCCTGTTATTGGGTTTAAGTTAAGTTAATTACAGATACATTAACTTAACTTGATCGGATTTAGAGGCCATAATTTGATCTAGACAAAGCTACACTGTGCAATTCTTTCTATCTCCCACCATTGAAGAATAATCAAACATGTTCCATACTGTTCCGATGCATAGTGGGCATTTCTCTCTTAAATCTCTGAGAAATCAGGGAATTATACGATGGCCAAATATGGAAAGCAGACTCCGATATCCCAGCTCGGGGTGTACGGGTGTCAGGGAGATTCTGTGTTTGGTCCCCAGACTTTGGAAGGGAGGATATAAGACGTATAACCTGACCCAAGTTGGCTGTGCCTAGTTACTTTACCTTGTACAGCATGCTTCCTATTCTTCTTTTCTTTTCTCCTTTACATCTACAATCATAGTTAACTATCAACAGAATATTAATGCAATTCGTATGGAATACAGAGCCCTTGCTTGAATGTCCTCTTTTCAGAGCCCAGCGCTTATCATTTCTATAGCGCTGTTGCAATGGAGGGTTGACTGACTAGCTGAGATGGCTTGAGCCTTTAGACGGATCAACAGAGAGGGAGGGGGACCGAGAGAGACATGAGAGACCTGGAGTAGCAGGAAGGAGATTGCGTGCCATGTTGACCCAGAGAGCATAGTATGTCACAGAGGCCTGATGTCTGTCTCTCCACCAGAAAACACCACCTAAATAAAACTAGTACTCGTTGTTCTATGGATTATGTGTGTTCAACATTTCTCGAATAATTCTAATATACTAATAATATAATTGTTAAGAGCTTGATTTAAAAATAAGGACCAAACTCACCTTAACAACAAATGTCTCCTTATTGACCATACTTTGGACAACCATGACCTGTAGAATAAGTGTATGTTTTAATATACTATCAAATATAATATAAGATGTAGTTCAGTTTCAATAATTGTGCTGGACTGATACTGAACCATGGATACAACCTTCCACTCATAAGTGAAATCGAATCAGAAAAGACACCCAACATCTTACCTTGTCCACCACGCCCACCACCTTACACATGTCCAGGTCTTCCACCGGGGAGCTCAGGTGTCTGATGGGGCGGAATCGCAGGCTGCTGTACCCCTGGTGGACGTGAGAGGCATGGAGGATACCTTCAACAACTATGTGTCTACACATTTTGTTTAGAGAGCTAGAACCCAACCAGGGATAGGATACTGATTCAGACAAGGGACAAAGGGATAAATGGTCCATTTTTCCTCCTAATCCTGGGTCCTAAATTCTAATGAGGTGATGACGTTAACTGGGTCAGAGACAGTTGCTGTCTGTCCTTTAATAGTAAATAGGCAGTAGCTCAGGAAGTAGACTGGGTTGACTTGTAACGAGAAGGTTGCTAGTTTGATCCCTCCTCAGCCCCTAGTTGATGTCGAGGTGGGCAAGACATCTAGCCGTAGCTGCTCCCTACGAGCTGGCTGGCGGGTGTGTTGTTGACACCGGCCGCTGGTCGTGTGTGAATGTGTGTATGAACGGTTTTTAAGTCGCTTTGGACAAAAAGCGCAATCTAAATGCCCTGAATATAATGAAAATACAAAGCACTGTCTTACCCCCAAGTGAGAGCTGCCCTTCCCCAGGTTATCCTGGAGGTGGGATATGAAAATTTCTTCGGCTCTCTTCAGATACTGGGTTGTCTTTCGTTTAACAGCCTCTCTGCGATCCTTATTGGGGTCCACTGGAAAAGACAGTTGAGACAGATCAAGACCTGAGTTGCGACAGAAGCATACAAATAGCAATAAAAAAAAGCATTTGCAGCCCTCGCAACCTTCCGACTCTACTGTGCAGACGTTGTACAGGAACAATGTGTTTCACACAGCCTATACCACAAAAACTAGAAAACCATATTTATGGCAATAAGGAAATCCATTTATAATGCCTTTTGGTTTTTGAGTTCCTGTTTTATACATTTTTTCCGAGTTTTATTTCCGTATATGAATCACATGCCCTTGTGACACACACTGATTTGGATGGAGCAGCGCCTTTTGAAATGCTTCAGCATACATGTATTACATCCTTCTTACACTGTACGCCGTTCAGCAGGAGATCCACCCCGTTCTTGTAGTAGCTGAAGGCTGCCTCGTAGTCTTCGTTGACCTCTCGGTCCAGAGCCATGCGGATCTGCTTAGCTGCCTCCAACAAGTAGTCTCGCTTTGCCATGGCTGGTTCCGCCCTCTCCAGGTCCAGATGGGCCTAGCACAATAAGGGTAACGTGTACGGTCACATGGTAGTAGTAAGTAAGTAGTAAGTACCTTAAGTAAGTAAGGTAGTAGGAGAATAAGTCAATAAGGGTAATGTGTACAGTCGCATGGTGGTAAGTATGCCAAGAATAAGTCATTTGTAAGTGCGCAGAACAAAAAACTTGGAATCGTAACATGGTATGCCAACATTGTGTTTGTCCTCCGAGTCAGTTCATGTGCACATTAATTAGAAGTGGCAGTTGAGATTGTAACGCACCTTTGTTCCCGGTCCTTATAAGCAGAGGAAGTCATTTCTGTCTCTTGTCACTGGGCTCAGTGTGTGCCTGCTCGCAGCATCTCCACAGCTCAGCTCTTGTGCATGCCAGTACCATTGCGATCTAAGCTAATGTAAAAAGCAAATAAGAGTGAAAGTTAACCTTCATGCTAGCACGAGAAATGAGTACAATCGAGTGGATACTAGTGAATCTTAAGGCTAGCACAGGACATTTATTTAATTAAGTGGATACTAGTGAACCTTCAGGCTAGCACAGGAAATGAGAAGAATCAAGTGGATACTAGTGAACATAAAGGCTGGCAGGGGAACAGAGTAGAATCAAGTGGATACTAGTGAACCCAAAGGCTGGCACAGGAAGAGGATACTAGTGATGAATGAATGAGTGGAACAGCAGACGCACATGAGGATGAGGAGGAGGTGAATCACAGCATGGTACCAGGGACTCTTGTCTCTGGTAAGAATACATATTTGAGTGTTAATTCACACTCCTACACCGGGATGTAGTTATAAATAAATAAAAAATAAAATGAAACGATCACCACGGTTACAAAGCACACCCACATGGAGACATACACACTCTAGTAATCACGTTTATTGTCCAATATGACAGATCAACGCAATTATTATTTGAAATAATGTGTGGTACCTTAAACTACATGAATCAATTGGTCTATTGATTCCTTAATTAACCAAAAGAAAACATAAAATTCCCCCTAATGACAGACAATTCGGTACATCTT
Organism: Melanogrammus aeglefinus; assembly: GCA_900291075.1. Taxonomy (NCBI): domain Eukaryota; kingdom Metazoa; phylum Chordata; class Actinopteri; order Gadiformes; family Gadidae; genus Melanogrammus; species Melanogrammus aeglefinus. Next base: position 55,790 of record OLKM01001150.1, on the reverse strand, counting down.
GAAAAATTCAAACAGCTGTTGAAAATGTTAATATTAAGTGTTAATCCTGACATTAAGATGCATATATAAATATAGATACATATTCAAATAACAATAATCTGGATTCTAAGAGGCTAGCTTCCTACTAGGACAGCGAAAGCACAACACACACACACACACACACACACACACACACACACACACACACACACACACACACACACACATGCACCTCCCTCTGTGGCTAGTCACCGAGGCACCACATCTTATCAGTATTATGACATGCACACAGCCATCTTCCCCCCGCCCCCTCTCCTCCATCATCAGGGAGACCTCCACCATTAGGGTCTCGACCTCCTCGATACAATCCTAATCCTCAGTGGTGTATAGAGGGAGACAGCACTCCTGCTGCTAACACCCAGCTTACCTAAAGTGAAGCTAGCATGCGCTGGATCCACCACGCTACCACGGCAACCATGAGCAGAACGCCTCGTCTTCGGCAGCCTGCGTTCACGCATCTCAGGGAGATGAAGCGGAGGAAAGGGCTCCCGGGGAGCATGCTGATTGGTCCAGAATGATGTCACGGAGGGTACCATTTAAACCAACCCCCGCCCATCCACCGCCACCCATCCTGCCAGATGCCGGCTTAAAGTGACAGCGCTCCCTTTATTCTGGGTTCCATTTCAGTTTGACCTGGAAAGAAAACGATTTTCACGTCATATTTAGAAGATTAAGTAAATTACCTGCCAACCCTTTCCCTATTTAAAAGTAAGGCAATAGTAATATTGATGTGTGTTTCATTGTCTTCAGCCCCCTACAATAAACAGCCATCCCCATCCTGCCTGGAATCCCTAATGGGCTGGGGACTGGTGCCTCTGTACCAGATGGAGACATGCTCTTAGCCCAGCACAAAGAACACTCTCCCCCTCTGCCCAAGGGAGCGCTGGCTGTCCCTACCAGGGCGGGGCTGCTGAATGGAGGGGGGGGGGGCAGCCACAGCAAGGCCCATTGAGGGGATAGGGTTAATAAAGAGGGAGGGGTGTGTCTCTTACCCTAAAGGATCAAATGGAGAGGGCAGGATGTATTACACTGACGAATCAATGAATATAAAATATTTACTATATTCTATAGTAAATTAATATTTTGCTTACCTCTCACCAATAAAATGTGTCATTAGGGCTGAATTATAAGCAATGGGGTTATATTTTTAACAAGCTTATTTGATGTATAATAAAATGCATCAAACCAAGCTCATTTGACTGTTCCACATTATCCCCATGTGTGTTTGCTGTTTCACTCATTCATTAATCAGTAACATCCACTCGAATGTACTCCCTTCCTGTGCTAACCTTAAGGTTCACTACTAACCACTTGATTGATTGTAATTGGGAGAAGACACACAGGTCATCATGATAACTTTTTAGCATTTCTTACTAAAGGGTGTATCCAAAGACCCTCAGACCCTCACCCCCAAAGCACAGAGGAGACACATGTAGTACCAATTTATTCGACTTGATTCTACACACTGGACCTTCAATCTAATATCTGTGTTAATGAAAACAAACCAAAATACCATGCGTCAATTGTATTTATTGTGAATGTGAAGCAGAAATTGCATTGTTTTCCAGGTGCATATAGTTCAGTCACATCCCCCACAACAGATAACTGATTACAGAGAAGAAGGAGTGGAAGAAGCGCGCAGCCCCTCAGTTGAACTTCACATCGTAGGACACGTAGTAGCCGTCGTTGTACATGTACAGCTTCTGGTCGGCCGGATTGTAGTGCAGGTTGTAGTAGCTCTGCTGGAACTTCTCGAAGGGAATGCTGAGCTGCCTTTCCTGGCCGCTCCTGGTGTCGTACGAGTAGAAGATCTCCTCGCTTTTCGGAGACACCGGCAGTGGCCTGGTGGCGTACATCACTCCGCACACCATGAAGGCATTCCCCACCATCGGCTTGTACGCCCCGGTGCTCCATACGTTCTCTATGCCAAAGGACGGCACGTCTATCTTGGCCACGACCAGCTTACCTTTCGACTGTTCCGTGGCGTAGATGACCCACAGTCCGTTCTCATCGGCCGCAAAGTCCATGTTTTGATCGGATGAGTTGCTGTACGAGAACTTTTGACTGGCGTCCGGGATCACTCTGTAGTTGTGCCTGGAGCTAGTCAGGTTGAACTTGGACATGCTGAACGGGCTGTTGTACTGGTAATACATGGCGTTGCCGTGGACGATGTAATTGTTGCCGGTGCCACGTGGTATGTTGTGGACTTTGAAAGAAGAGCGTAAGATCAGGTTATCATAGTCAGAGTACAGTTTGAGGTATTGAATGGATGGGCCAGGGTAGCCACCGTACCAATACATGGACTCAGAGCCCTGAGCAGGCTTGGAGTCTTTTCCCCAACCCCCATATCTATAGCCTGGATCCAGGTTAGCGTTGAGCTGGATGGCCATGGGCTCGCTGAGGCTGATGATGCCTTGGTGGTCACAGTTGCCTAGGAAAGAAGAAATTATTTAAAATCAATATATCCAAAGCAAAAGGTGTCACAGCCATTTCTATTGTGTCCACGATTGATCTTACCAATGTCGGGAGGGATGATGTCCTCCAGCTCCTTCTGGCAGTTGTCCAGCTTCTTCTTCAACCTGGTGAATTCCAGGCGGACCACATCCAGGTTGCCCTTGTCGTAGCCCTCCAGTCGGTCCACGATAAGCGTCATGTTGCGGATCTTAGAGACGCAATTGATCCATTTAGTGTTGACGATAAAGTTAAAGAATTTGTTAGGTTTTACTTTTGTGGCACCCAAGAATTTGTTATTCTGAGATTTTTGTACAAAACTATGTATTTCTGACCAAATGTTGTGTTTCTGAAATATCTTTGATATTTTGTTACCTCCACATACAGGCTGTCGAGCGCGGGTGAGGAGCCGTTCAGGGCCTCGTGGAGCTCAGTGACCAGGGCCTCAAACTCACCGAGCTCCGTTCTGAGAAGCTCAAAGTCCAGTTTGACGTATTCGTCTGGGTTGCTCTCCAGCAGTTTAACTCTCGTGTCCAGGTTCTCCAGTTCACTCAGAAAGACCCCCAATTTACCATCGTAGCTATCGATCTAAACAAAGGAAAACATTAGATAATCCTTAAGCGCACAACAAAAATGTGTTGAACAACACTTTACAAAACATTTAAATCAACCATTTGTATATTCACAAACTGAAATGTGATGCCTTTCGTCTATTTGCAATACCTTTTTGATTTGTATGTTCACCTCCAGGATCAAATCCTTGGTGACCTGCTGCATGTGCTCCACCCGACTGGCACTGAAGGTGGTGTCGGGCAGGTAGACGTGGCACAGACACTGACCAGAGTCTCCCACAGACACCGTCACATTCCCTGATACCCAGTCCTCCAGCGACTGTTGTTGAATACAGAGTAAAGTATGAGAGAGAGAGAGAGAGAGAGAGAGAGAGAGAGAGAGAGAGAGAGAGAGAGAGAGAGAGAGAGAGAGAGAGAGAGAGAGAGAGAGAGAGAGAGAGAGAGAGAGAGAGAGAGAGAGAGAGAGAGAGAGAGAGAGAGAGAGAGAGAGAGAGAATACATACATACATCTTGCATACATACATCCTAGTCATAGGTGAACTAAGGTCTCTTACTGTCCAAGCTGAAGCCGGGCCGACGACTGAAAGCAACAGCAGGACTTCAAACATCTTCATTGTGTCGCTTTCAAAATCTTTCTGTGCTTTCTCCCCGGTCTCGGATGGGTTTTAAAGACACTTGTTGTATCATGAACACCTTCCTCCTCCTCGTGGTTATGGCTCTGAACACCTGATGTCCATTATCTACCCCAATAGATTGAAATGTTGACTTATGGTGTTATTAAAAGTTATTGCATACGTTTGACAAACTTCTGAACCGGCTGAGAAACACACCAGGTGAAGTGATCTTTATCATATTTACAAATGAGGACATACTATTCTATTAACTGATGTGTCAGGTGTGTCTTGTGTGTATTAACCAACTGTGCAAACATTCATCGCTTGTACTACATCATAACAGGCTATTTACACTCCTTTGACCACTTTGATTTGCCTTTTTCTTTTTAAAATATTTTTTGAATTTGAACTATTCTTTTTGAAACCAAACCAAACTGTTCAATGCAAACCAATGTAGAGCAAGGAACCAGGGAGTTACAATACGACTTATGAACTTTTACCTGAAGTCTGTTTTTATATTGGTTGATAACCTCATCTTACCTCATCTTATCCAATATAATCAAATATGCCTTTAGCCTCAAACAAATTTTATTTTTTCATAACAAAACTTTCATGCATCACAGTAAATATTTCTGCTAATGTATGTGGTCCTTGACTCAACTTTACTTTGTTCGTAATGTGTTATCTCTCTCTCTCTCTCTCTCTCTCTCTCTCTCTCTCTCTCTCTCTCTCTCTCTCTCTCTCTCTCTCTCTCTCTCTCTCTCTCTCTCTCTCTCTCTCTCTCTCTCTCTCTCTCTCTCTCTAATACTTTATACATTTTTATAAACATTTAAGCTTTAGCATGCTCAGAGGCTGTGATGGCATCCTACCCAAATATAAAACCTGAAGACAAACGTTAATGGTAGTATTTCCTTTTCATGGAATCTCTGAATGTCTTTCAATAGTGGGAATGGGTAGAATTAGTTTTGATTTTATTTGATTTTACTAAATATTATATTAATGTGATGTCTCTACTTCGACTCTAAAGAAACCCTGGTTGGCCAAGATATAGACGTGGAAGCTTTCGAGGCTTTCCCAAAGAAATGCAGATAAATATTCCATCCACATCCTGCAATGTTTTGAATTTAGCATCAAGTCTCTTTTGAATTAAACCTGCATCTGGCCAGCGAATCAGGGCATGGATATCCTGAGGCCTAAAGGACTTAGACACCTTTGTTTTACATTGAAAGGTCTAGCCACGTATTAGAGTTTCACTCCAGGTGGAGTTTCAATTCTCTCTCCAAAGATAGCATGTAGTGAGACCTTGACAGAGTACTGGCATTTAATCTACTTCCATATCGCTGAATACTCAGTGTTGCATATATTTATTAAGAGCTTAGTCTGAGCTGCTTGGTAATTGGCAGACCCTTTTGTTTCTCCAGGAAGCTAGATGGTCTTGTATCTAACTCTTGGCTCCTTTCCATGTCACAGTAAACATTGAAAATCACTTGAACCATTCTACCAATGTATTATCTGTATATCCAATGGTAGTGTTAGAAACAAGCAAAGCAGCCTTGGGAGAATGTCCATTTGAACTATTCCAACACTTTCGCAGGTTCACAGGAAGGGCCACCAATGAGCAGCAGGTCATAATATCCAGAGGCTTGGCTCGTAAGGTCCTTTGGAACCACACACATAGATATTTTATGCTCTCTACTCCCCTATTTCTCATGTTTGTGTCTAAATTGCTTACTGGTTATTTATTTCATTGCTAAGAGCTGGGATTCATAGCCATTTAATTTGGACAAAGATATTTATTGTAATTCTGAAATTGCCCAACTTGGTTTTGATGAGTTCATTTTTGTTGTATTGTTTGATGTTTCTTATTCCTTCATGCCATATTTCCAGATGTCATTTGGCAATTAATCAATATTTAAGTTATTTGAATTTATTTTTTATAATTCTAACCTGCATTTTGGAAAATGAGCCCAATCAGTTAATACAATAAATTATCCATAATTCATTACAGATAATTTTTAATCAAACAATGTACAAAATTAATAAATAATCGGAATACATACAGATTCAGGCAGGTCACTTAGACCTTCCTCCAATGTAATCATAAAGATGTCTGACTATCAGCGTCCAAGTCAATGATGAGAGAATAAACGCGCTCCACACAGTAATCATGCACAAAATAGATTTATTCAGAAGAGAAACGTAAATGAGGGTTTGCTTGTCTCTCATCATTAGATTAGAATGGAAGGCGTATCCTCAATGGCCTTTGCTGTGTGATTAAACCACAGATGGTAGTTGAGGTAGTAGCCATCGTTGTACATGTAAAGCTTCTGGTCCGTTGGGTTGTAGTCCAAGCTAACATAGCTCTCCTGGAACCTCTCAAATGGAACACTGATATAGTGCTCTCGTTGGGTCTTGGTGTCAAACATGTAGAAGATCTCCTCCGTTTGGATGTCAGCGGTTCTGACGGCGTAGAGAACCCCACACACCATGAAGGCGTTGCTGACCGCTGGTTTGTACACACTAGTCTGCCACTCCTCCTCTATACCAAAGTAGTGCTCGTTGATCTTAGCCAAGATAAGACGGCCGTTCGTCTCCTCACTAGCATATGTCACCCACAGCCCGGTCTCATCGGCGGCAAAATCTAAGTTCTGATTGGGCGAGTGAGCGTAGGAGAACCTAGTGGAAGCCCGGTTGATGAGCTTGTATTCATAGCTCATGGAGGTGAAATTCAGCTTGGCCATGCTGAAGGGACTACTGCGCTGGTAGTAAAGAGAGTTCTCGCGGAGAACAACGTTGTTTCCTGTGCCGTACCAGCTACTATGCAACCTGTGATGCTGGAAGTGTTTTCGTAAAATAAGGTCTTGGTAATTATCATAGAACTTGATGTCAATGATGGCTGCACTATAGTACCCAGAATACCAATACATGGACTCATTGCCATTGAGAGACTTTGAGTCTTTCCCCCAGGCTCCAAATTTGTATGAAGAGCTGAGGTCTGCGTTGATCTGACTGACGATAGGCTGGCTGGCCCTGATGACACCGGTGTGTGCGCAGGATCCTGCAAAGAGGAAATTCAACACCAAGTCAGAATTTGGGTCCGAGGACAGAGGATTGAGTGTGTTAGAGTGTGAGCCATCTTCTCACCAATGTCGGGGTGGAAGATCTCCTGGTGGCGACGTTCGCATTCCTCCAGTTTGAGCTGGATCTTTATGTACTCACGGCGGGTCTCCAGAACCAGGTTCTTATCGTGTTCCTCCTCCAGCTGGGTCAGGGTGGACATCTGAGATGTGACCTGAAAGAGGTTTCCTTCGTTAGAATTACCATAAAGATGAATTTTTCCTCAACCACTCCTAAGACGTTTAATGACCTACAAAATGATGTTTCTGTAAAACCCAAAGAAACCTGTCCCACCATTTCACGCAGGGACTCGAAGACAGCGACCGATGCTTGAACCGAAGACTGTAGCTCGACCACCAGAGCCTCCGCCTGTTTGATCTGGATCTTCATGCTCTCTGTGTGGGTGTCGTTTACCGCCTCAGGGTCGCCCTCCATCCTCTCAATCTCCATGGTCAGGTTGACAATCTTCACGGTGTACGCCGTGATCTGTTTTTCATAGGACTCCATCTGCAATCCAGGTTATGCATCCAGGTTACATCACATACCCATAGCAATGTTCTTCCCCAGCCTGACAACGTATTGCAGCAGTAGTTAGGGTTAGAGTTGGTACCTTTCCCAGTTCCAGCTCCAGCTTATGGGTGACTTCCACAGCCACCCCCTCTACCTCCTCCAGGTCTTGTATGTTAAAGGTTGAGCTGGGCAGGAAGGCTTTGCAGGAGCACTCGTCCCCTGTCCCACCATCAATGACCCTAAGACTCGCTTCTCCCCCTCGTCCAACATGCTTTAAGGGAAGCACACATTCACAGTGATGATGTGTTTTTCTGGAATACAGGCCGAGGTTTTGGTTAAGGACATGGATTGAATCTTAATGGCTTTTTGTTTTACATGTTGTACATACCCCGCAGGTAGTGGTGGAGCTCAGCAGGAATAGGAAATATAGAATACCAATCATTCTGGCCTAGTCAATGTTCTTATGGTGGAGTCAAGTTGATGTATGGACTTATATAGTGGTGGCTCTAGAATTTATGATTCTAGAGTGAAGAGCTGCACCTGTTCAAATTCCCAGCATCCCCTTCATGGATAACTGTTATATGGCCATGCCTATTAAACAAGCCAATCTGTATGGTTATCAGGAGAACATTGACTGTGGTAATGTTCAATTGTAAAATATACAATGTTTGACTTGGTATTAGAACCAAAGACAGTAGAGTATCAGGGACACAAAAAAAGAAGATGGGTCAAACGGTAGCTGCCTTGAGATAGTAGTTATTAGTACATACTACACAGAAACCTCCCTAGATGGCGCAATCTGATTGGTTCGCTATCTCTGGAAAATCTTCATTATCCACCTACGAAACTCGGGATAATGATTGTCGCAAAGTGGCGGGCGCAAACTCGTTTTAAGTGAACGTTGATTGCCTTATAGTATCGCCAAACCTCCAATCCATTTGTAAATCTTGTTTAGTTGACTTTGGCGTTAATAAATTATACTTTCTATGCTCGTTTTGCAGCTCTAAAAGAGCAGTAATTTCAAACTGCTGCATTGCTCGAATTTGTAAATAGCCTGGCGACGTCATGGAGTGCACGTGACCATTGTCACGCTTTGAACATTAAAAAATAAACCTATGAAATCTAGATTTGGCTTGTTTTAATGATGTTCCCGTATAGTATGTACTAAAACAATTATTCTCTTCAGGCTCTGTGGATATTGGTAAATAGTCCCCTGACCTCGCCGTTCCGGCTCGGGGAATATTTACCACTATCCACTTCGCCTTGGGCGAATAATTGTTAATTATTAGATGTTCGTTATTGTGTGTCAATCGATGTATCACCTGAATTGAGGCATACACAATGCCGATGATTCGTGAATATGACTTGCTTTGAGAAACCGTCAAATAAAAAGAATGCCATCATTCTTTAAAAATCTTTATTAGATAATGGTGATTAACAAACAAAGCATAGGATTAATCTTTGCTTTTCAAAGATAATCTTTGCTTTGCAAAGATTAACCTTATGTATCAACATAAGGCACTTCCTGTGTGGCCGGGTTTCTTTCAGGCCTTCTCCACTCGTTTCTTCTTCTTCTTCACTTTGCCTGTTTTGCTCTTGCCAGCTGACAGTTGGTTGTTGAGCGCGGGCCTGGACCGGGTCAGGTGGTCCGTGGCAGCGCTGAGCTTGCCCACGTCCCCCTCCGGGTCGGAGTGCGTCCCCTGGGCAGAGGAGCCGGTCTTGCCGGGGCCGGAGCGTGGCGAGTCATCCAGCAGGTTGGGGTGTGAGTAGGACCGCATGGCGGGCGAACTGGTGGGTCTCTGCTGCTCCCGGTGGAGGTGGTGGTGGGGCTGGTGGACATGCTCGCTGCTCAGGTTGGTGACGGAATAGCGGCTGCTGTTGGACATGATGATGTGGTGCCAGGAGCTCAGGGGCGTGGCGGAGAAGTGTTGGGGCCCGCTAGAGTCCTCCTTGGCCCCGCCACCGGGCGACATGACCATGGACTCGTGCGGCGTCACCGCCTCCACGGCACTCTGGAAGGTCTTGAGGATGCGGTCGCTCTTCTGCTTCTCCTTTTTCTGCCGGGACTCTGTCTTGCGCAGCTGCCGCCGGTGGTCCTTCATCATCTGTTTGCGGGTGTCCGCCAGCCCCCTGTGAAGAGACCGTCCTCACCGGCATTAGAACGACACGGCAGCTCAAGATGGCAGCTAAAGGCCTCTAAGCACGGCAGGATGTAATTATGACACGTTCACTTTTAGCCTTTTAGGAAGGCTTGTGACGATGGATGAAACCTGGCCATATTCCCACGTCACACGTTTTACAAATATTGCTAAGTAAGTCACACATGCTGAGGAATGTACACATAGGAGAAATGCCAAGCAATGTGCTGCATGTCGTAGGAAAACCGTGTTTTACAGGCCTCTTGTTTGAGCAGCTTCTAGGCACGGTGTGTCTTGTCAGCACTATGGAGTGCTGATGATGTGAGGCGTTGTACCTGTAGTCCACCATGCCTGTCCTCTCACGGTCCAGCCTCTGAATCAGCTCCTCGATTTGGTAGCGATCCAAAGGAATGCTGGATTGCTGGCATTGATTACAATTTCAGAAAAATCTCCAATGAATACGAATGCCAATGAGCAAGACACCTCACCCTAACTGCTCCAGACGAGCTGGCTGTTGCCTTCATGGTTGACTCTGCCGTACATGTGTGTATATATGTGTTGAATACTTGCATGTTTGACACTGAAGTAAATATGTGTATGAATGTGTTTATGAATATATATGTGTATGAATAGTAAATCGCTTTGGATAAAAGCGTCTTCTAAAGGCCTGAATATGTAAATCTCCAGATTTAGATCTTGAGTGGTGCCCTAGTGACATAGTTTGGACACAACCTATTGGCTGCATGCGAGTCCTCCATAACACATGATTACTAATTATAAATTCAACTAATTATAAAACAATGGAATTGGAAGGCATATTACAGCTGTCGAAGGATTCATGGTTCCTGTACCCCAATACTCGTTGCGGTTGCGTGTTTATATGTCAGAATATGAATGAATGAACGTTATGAGACAACCTGCACGGCCTTCCTGAAGTCCGCTACAGGGACGCGCATGGTGCCGTCCTTGTCGATGTTCCGGAAGAAGTCCCACAAACGCAGTTTGCGTTGATCCAGATAGTCCTTCACAGAACGTATTAGAGAAGAGGAAACAGGGAAAGTGTAAAAAGGATAATTACATCTTTATCACAAGCAATTAATAGAATTGGGTGCATTGTTTTAATGATTTATATTTTAATATTATTGGCCCCGTCATCTGCCCCTTGTGTAAAAAACATTTAATATCTGCTTCTAAAATTTAAAATGAGTATTACCGTAACATATAATTAGAAACATAAATTTGACTTTGGGTGCAGAATGTTTGGATTAATTTAAATAAAGGCAGGGTTTTCACGTGATGCACATGCATACCTGGATGACCTTCATGGGGTCGAGACGTTTGGGGGGTTTCTTTGCAATGAAGCCCCCCACCCCCCCGTACTGCACCTCTAGACTGGGGTGCTCCTGACAGGTCAACTCCAGCAGCCGCACAAAGTTTTCATTTACCAACACGTTCTGCGAAAATACCAATGGAACGATGTCCTCAGTGAATGTAGGCTAAATCGAAGTAAAGTAATCTCTGACAATGCATACAATTTTTTAATTAAAATCCATTTTTAGAGATAGGCTACCTATATGAACATTGATGAGAGAAAATACTTAGGAGCCACACTGGTTACTCACACATATGTTTATTTCCTCCAAGGCCGTTTTATGGCTGTTCTTCACCACATTAACCAGGGCCAGTGCGCCCTCTACTGTCAGAGAATTGTACGCCAGCTAAACGAGCACACGAAATAGGCTGCAGTATTAACTAAACCACACGGTAGGACATTTGCTTATAGCCACTATATTAATGACAGTACACATTGAATGTTACTGACATTAATTACTTACAGTACACATTGAGTATTGAAAAAAACAAAAAGGTATTGGTAGAATTCCAGCTGTCTCACCCACCAGTAAGACTCTCAGTGTGTCGTTGAACTCCAGGCCTTTGCACAGCGTGCCCACCCCCTCGTTGGTGATGCGGTTGTTGTTGAGGTTCAAATGGACCAGAGTGTTGTTGTATTTCAGCGCCTCTCCCATCGCCAGCGCTCCCTCATTCCCGAACCCGTTCCACGACAGGTCCAGGTGTTTCAAGGTTATGTTTACCTGCGCGTGGGTGAGAGGAAAGGTTTCAGCGGCACGTCACTGATGATGATCTGAACGTCGATACTATTGTTGACGGCACCTTGAGCCCAGCCGAAAAGGCCACAGCTCCTTTCATCCTGAGATGATTCCAGCTGAGGTCCAGCGTCTCTAGACCCTCGTTGTTTGCTGACGGTTTGAAGGTGGAACCGTCAATCATAATATGCAGTACTACTGTTTGGACCAAGAAACGCTGAGAGACACAGAAGTATATAATATTGTCCTACCCAGCATCTGTCCCAAATGCTCTCCTCCCCGTCCACTGAAAGCGTTGTGGCTCAGGTCCAGGTGTTTCACTCTATAATTGCTCTTTGGTATGAAACATAAACAAGCACAATGATCAGAGAAGATTATTTTATTTGAGGCAATATCAAGCAAGCTAGTATCTATTGAATGTGCTTACTGATAATGCATCTGCAAAGAATTTTGCATCGTCCTCAGTGAATTTGTTTCCTAAAGGGAAATTGTATTATGAGTGAGTATGGAAATAATAGCAGTGGTAGTAGGCTACTAGTAAGCAATACAATTATTATACTTAGGCCTATACACTTTATGTAAACATTACCTGAGAGTTTCAACGATTTCAATGAAATATTTTCCAGCAACATTTTACCAAGACACTCTGCGCCGACAGACTGAAGGTGGTTGTCCGACAAATCCTAGAAAAAGGAAAACAATATTCATATCTAACCCTAAATCACAATACGCTTGATCGTGTGCACATGTGCTCCTCCTAGTGGCAGAGCAGGACAACAACCCACCATGGTATTGATGGTGAAATTAGCCTTCAGCATTTCCACAAGGTGTTTAGCTCCCTCCGCTAGAATGTGATTGTCTGCCAGTTCCAGGGTACTGATGGTCATATCAGTCTGAGGAAACGCAAGACAAACGTCTGCAGTTTCTCTCGGAAAAAGTAGACATGAAATACCATCAAGTTCGTTCACCCTTCTCAAACTCACCACTAATGCAATAGCAAGGGCCTTGCAGCCCAGTGGTCCGAGTCCGTGGTGATTTAGGTCCATGGTGGAGGTACCCAGGTGTCTTATGAAGTATGAGACGGGCACCACACCAGTCAGTCTGCAGGCTTCCAGGTACACTGCGGCTGTGGTTGATGGCTTGCGGTTTGGCTTTCCTGGCAAGAAGAACTACTTTTATCAGAGCGCTGTCAAGAATGCTCTCTTAAATAAAACACTTTTAAGCACACACTATTCATCCAAAGGCAATATTAGTGTAGAATGCAACAGTTACCGTAACGACTTGGATTGCTTACCATCTGGCTCCAAGTCTGAATCCAAGTCCTCTTCCAAACTTATGTTTTCAGTGGAGGAGTTTGAGTCATCTTCTTTTATGGTAAGGGAATCAAGATACAGTAAAGACATTTCTCAATGCTGCCTAGCCAAACAATATGAATTTAAATAGAAGGTCTATGTCTGTTAAATAAACAGCTAGTTATTGTTAGGGTTGCCTCAGTTGCCTGTTACTGTTGTTACTGTGACATTAAACAGGCCGGTGCACAGTAATCCTACCTTCCAGGTAGCTTGTCCTGTTTAATGATCAATAATTGATATCACCATGGTTGAAACCAGGCACCCACAAACACAGGCTCAAAATAAAGCCCCCCCCCCTTATTATATGATCTATAAAATAAATTTCCATAAAGTCCGGACATTTATAGGTATTCAGAGTCTATTGTTATTAACGTTGTGTTGTTATTGTGATTAATGTCTATTTAGTGTAGGCTGCTTATGTTTACATAACATGACACCTTTATAATTATTGGTTTGAGCAGCAGTTCAATGCAATAGCACTGAGCTAAAACACAAAGTTAAGTCTTCAGAGAGGTGATTTGAATGCAGCCACATTGTCCTTTCTGTAGAATTCAGAGGCCAGGAGCTCTGCGACCAGGAAGCAAGCAGAAAAACCTGTTGTTGATCCCTCCTACCCTTTAGCATGCCATCATATAGAGTGAGCTAGAGATTGATGTAAAACACACTTATAGACCTTAGTGCAATTATCACATTTATCTGAATAGAATACACAGCTAAGATTAAAAATGTGATATGCTGGTTTGGAACGGCCAATGGTTTGTTGACCCAGCAGGATTTTACATGTAACAATTAATCTGATTGGCCTGCGGTCGCTGGGGTAGAAAGGCAATGCCTTGTACTATTATGAACAAATTCATACATTTTTTTGTTGGAAGATAGATAGAGCAATAGGAAACATACATTCATGCATATAGAAGCAATATGTCAGAGAACTTTTTCTATTCTCTATTATTAACTGACCCAAATACCCTTATTATTTCAGCTAAATTAGCCATTAGCCTGCTCTATTTATTATTTATTATTATTAGATACAGGGGGACAACAACAAAATAACAACTCTATTCAACACAATAATATAAATAAACATATATATAGATAAAACATTATTCATAAGGGCCTACTTATACGAACAAAGTTACATCTGCTATTTGAAGATGCATTTACGGGTTTTATATGTTAAAAGTGAGTCACATAGGTCAATTTTTTTTTCACATAGGTGACCAGAAAAAAAACATGGTTTCCACAAAACGTTGCTTTGCGCATGCGCGATGTGTGTTTTCCTGTCCATGTGTAGGCGAGTCACGTGTCGTCATGTCCCTGCCGATGTTGTGCTAGGGTTTTTATTATTGGCGTCTAATCTTCGTTTCACTTTTCCTAGACATCTCGCCGCATTACCTCCATATATCCTTCGCCGAAGAATGAGCGACAACGATGACATCGAAGTCGACAGTGACGTATGTTACCTATCCCCCGATTAATAACCGTCAGCTATTTAGTTTAACGAATGTGTTTTCGCCTTTCTGTCAATGCACGGTAACGCTGGTTTCTAAGCTAGCTAGTTAGCTAATGCAACAGCTCTCGTGATGTGTGGCTTGCTATCTGTACGGACGCCGAATTAAATATAATGAACACCGACAATTAAAACCGCAGGAAGGGGAAGAAGCTCGGTGTTAACCGTCTCGGCTCCGATCCAACACAATTGTGTACGTGTGTGTGCGTCTAAAGGCGACGGAACAGCACCGTGTGACAGTAGCGTCAGACGGCGTTAGCATGCTACATACACAGGCGACATTAACCCAAATGGTCGCTCCTGCGTTATGTTCCTTCTATCACAAACTGATCCGATGGTCGGATGTGATCCAGGGGTTGAATCTGGAGTCTTAAAGAATACCTTTGTAAGCTGTCTTGTGTTTCCTATGCTCGATTGATTAGAGATCTCCCCTGAGGTCGGGTCGGGTCGACTACAGAATGACATGTCGTTCCCTCACCCCATCACCGATTCGTGTTTTTATGTTTAACTGGTGATCTGAATCTAAATCAAATGCATCACGCTTGCAAGTATCACGTATGCATAAAGCGTTGACAATGACCCGCTAAATCCATTGGACTATTGCAACGATAAGAGCTGGGGTTTAAACTTTCGTTTTCCTTTTGGCCTTTCATCCTCAAACGTAATCTATGCTTTAATTTCCATTACGTCTGCAAATTTAAACAAACTACTTGTGCTCCGACCTGCCCTGGTGTGTAACGTTGTATTGTGTTGAATTGAAACGCATTCTACCCGGGTGTCCACCGTCGTTGGGCAGAACTAGTTGGCGTGTGACAATGAACCCAACATGTTGGAGCATTAATCCGGTCAATAATTATGGTAGTGTAGCATTCCCTTCCCCCACTGGACTTGATCCTCAGCTTTGCATCCTTGTTTTAGTGGTACAGCTGCGGGGCGAGCCAGCATCCTATTGGTCTGTGACGTGTTGACTCAACCTGACCTGGGTTCATCGTAATCGAAAACTGTTTCCTGTACAAATACTCACTGAATTGATGCTAGCGTTAAATGGTAGTCTTATATATATTGTCTGTGCAGGAGATTAGATCCGTGCAATATTGAGAAAACATTGGGGGGGATAATTTCCTTGGCAATTTACATCTGGAGTAACCAGTGCATGTGTAAAACCAGAAACGTTTATCCCACGTTTTTCCCTCTGTGGTTATGAAAACACTTATAAGGGTTTAGCACCCTTGTGTTTTTCTTCAATTCCTTTTTTACTACAAATGCAATAATCCGCAAATAACCATTCTCCGAAACAATAAGCACTTTCTGTGAATGTATGGGGGGGGGGGGGGGGGCATAGGGTTATTGCCATTTCAATTCCATTCTTATCTTTATTCTTTGTACCTGGTGGAAGTATGTTTCCTTACCCTACGAGAGTTTTGTACTTTGTTAATGCATTATAAAAATAAAAAGTAAAAACATTTTTTACACCTTAACCACTGTATGATTAAGGTGTAAAAAATGCCGCCTTAACCATACAGTGCTGGGGGAAACACTGGTATCTGCCTATGTCAACTCAAAGTGGCATGAACGCCATCCAGATTTTGGTTCAAGAAATGGTACACGCTATAGCTATATATTTTGGATCTCGATATTTAGTGCTTGGCTTGAACTAAGATGCACAAGGCTATTTAGCCCTGGCAGATCATTATTGCGTTTATTGATCTCTGAATGCAGAGGCTTTTTAAACCCCTGCTCCCGCTGTCATCCACTGTTTCAAATTATAACAGCAATTATAGCACTTTTTAGCCTTTATACATTATTCATGCAACAATGCATATTGATGACCAATTTACCAGGAGGAACTTGGGGCATGTGAAGAGAGAAATGAAAATGGCGATGTTTGTGTATCTAAAAAACAATTACAATATAGCACATGATGTGCTGAACCATAATCACATAGTTGGCTGAATAGCCATACACATGATAAACCAGTCGTTCATTCTCTTGAACCTGTTGGCAAAAGTGGCCATACCAGAGCTAAAGACACGACCAGAGCTGTCTTTCCTGTTCTATAGTTTCAGTTTGTCATTTTTATTGTGATGCATGAAATCACAGGTACACTGCAGTAGAATGGCGCCTCAGTCAATGGCTTGTACAGTTGTGGTGCCAGTGTGGTTGTGGTTCTCCCCTATCTACTGTGCGGAGCAAAATGCCACTGGACGCAATTGGATAAAATTGCAACCAATCAGCGCATTGAAACATTTGACACATCAGTTGCAGCCATTTGAAAATACATCAACTGACTTCCAATTTGGCGTTCCTCTTTTCATCATCGTATCAAGCCCGCCACATATGCATATTCAGAAAACTCTTTTGATTTGCCTGATCCTTTGAATCTGAGGGGATCCAGACCCCTATGACAGAGCAAAAAAAACATGAGCTTGCAGATTCGTCTGGTCCCCAAGCTATTTGTTTTTAAATGTTTTTAAATGTGGGTAGGCTTGGATGTGTGGCATTACGACTGATTGGCCAGCAGCCCGTCATTCCATACACGGCGCCCCCACCATCTTGCTGAGTGAAGTAGATTAGACTTTAACCCTCTGCCTCTCTGAGCAGCAGTGAGTTGTCGGAATGACTGTACTACAGCCCCCCCCCCCATCCTGTTAGATAAAACAACATTAATTAAATATTAAGTGATAAAGGGGAAGTAAAACCAAAGCCTTTGTCCTCCTTTTTTCTAAATGTGGTTAAGTATTATATGATCATCAAGCCACATCATATACCTATGCCATATTGTCACTGTTACTAAAATTAAAAATTAGACTAAAGCAGTGAAATTTTGCCCACTTCATATCATGGCTGGTTTGTGTAATTGTAAAGTAATGAACACATCTGACGATTGTGTGAATTTCTCCAACCCTGAAAGGGCAAATGGCTGTCTGGAAGAAGATGAATGGTCATTTGTACACCAAGGCCAACTCTGCTATGTAATGTTGGCACTACTCATCGGTACTTCAAATGCTGTCAGCGTATAAACAGCAGCTGCTTGGCCCCCGCTCCATCCTCCGTCATCAGGCTGGTTGCTAAGGGTTACTGGTCCTCAACCCCTCGCCACCTCCACCACCTCAGGTCCCCTCGGGTCAGCAGTAGCTCCGGACGTAGAGCGGGTTGGCTGGGTAGGCTCTGGTTCGATCCCCAGCTCTTTCTCAAGGTACCCCTGAGCAAGAAATCTCCCCCTAACTGCTCCTCGCCTTGCTTGGTTGACACCGCCGTCGGTGTGTGTGAATGTGTACTAAGGGCTCCCATACACCGGCGTCAGACTCTTGTCCTGGGACCGCCCCGTGGCGCGGTACCTCCTCGTCCCGACGGAAGACGCGTGGCACACGACGGTATTTTCAATTTGCGATCTTAAACACAGCGCCTGTTTTACAGGCAGACAAGCGGGCGCACCACAACGCTCTGGAGCGCAAGCGGCGGGACCACATCAAAGACAGCTTCCACAGTTTACGGGACTCGGTGCCTGCCTTGCAAGGGGAAAAGGTGAGTAACGAGGGTCCCCCGCTGTCCACGTCTAATACCAGGGGGGATTTTGCAGGGCCAGAAGGTTCAGTAAGTATTATTTTAATTACAGTACAAAATACATACGTGTTCGTCTTCAGTTGTTTATTTTAACACAAACTGCTACTGTGGAACCAAAAAGATCTCAAAAAGCACTAGATAAGATGTCAAAAAGAGCTAGATACTTTGTAGGAACAGCGCTTTTTTGGACTTTGCTGTAAATGATTGTGAGATCAATGCAAAAATAACACTAGATAAACAATTCATGTGCTCTGAATACAGAGTTGAGTGCCTGTGAAATGGACAATGCTCCGTCTGCTCACTGCCGAGCCCTTTTCGTTTCTGCTGACAGAGTTCTGTCAAACAGGCTTCCCGAGCGCAGATCCTAGATAAGGCCACAGAGTACATACAGTACATGAGGCGAAAAAACACCACCCACCAGCAGGACATCGACGACCTGAAGAAGCAGAACGCTCTGCTGGAGCAACAAGGTGAGCGGGGCATCTTGGTGGGGGAGAGGGACTAGGTCCGGGGCAACAGTCTGTAAATACATGCACGTGTTGGAAAGTCTCTACGCTGTTACTTATTGGGTGTGATCCTTGGTCGTCCTGTGGCTCGCGATGCAGTCCGTGCCCTGGAGAAGGCCAAGGGCAACAACCAGCTGCAGGCCAACAGCTACTCCTCGGACAGCAGCTTGTACACCAACCGCAAGGGCAGCGCCGTGTCGGCCTTCGACGGCGGCTCCGACTCCAGCTCCGAATCGGAGCCCGAGGAGCCCCCCACTAGGAAGAAGCTGCGTGTGGAGCCCAGTTAGACCGTCCCCTCCCTTCTCCCCCCCCCCCCCCCGACACTGGGTCCCAGGCACTCCCTACTCAGACTCTTGTTCACCAGCCCCCACCCACCTCCCCATCCCCACCAACTCCTCCAACATGTCCGCGCTCGAGGACAACCTCGTAATCCGGTCCGGGACGTTAGGTGGAATCAGGCCGCCTGTGAGAGAGTGGAGAGGTGCTACGATGCGCTTCAACCTTTCTCTGCTCTCCTGGTCGGCGACACCCCCGCCACAAGCCCCCTCAGTTCCCCCCCCCCCACCCCCTGAGGCGACGGTGACCCGCTCCAACGTGAGGCAGCTCTGCAGTTTTTTTGAAGGACTTGATGCTTTTTCAAAACCTCATCATGAAAAACGTTTCCAGTCGCCGCGGCGTAAAGCTTTAGGGAAGCTACGACGACACGCCCTCGTGCGCTCCCCTTCTGCCCTCCTTTTAGTTTCGGTTTTGGAACACCCCCGAAAATCCCGCGTTTTAACACTTACCAGACCTTTGAGAAATTGTCCTTAGACATAGTTTACCTTTTTAATGTTTGTACTTTTCCAGAAATGATTGTGAACTTTGCTTTTAGAAACAATGAAAAGCCCTGCAAGATGAAACACCCCCTCCCCCCCCCCTCCATGAGTTAGTGTCGGTGGCTGAAGCTGTTGTCCTGAATGTTAGTGTAATCAAATGAATGCCTATATTAAATGATGAACTACTTGACTTCTTACTCCCACATCGTATTTGGTTGTTTGGCTATTACTCTCCGTAAATATGGGTGTGTGTGAACTGACCTCTTTATTTTAGATCATCCCTCATTTAACAGGTTTGAAACCCGTTTTTCTATTTTTTATTCTCCAAAAATATAAACGTGGCGATGAAAAAAAATCCTCAAATGAAAATGAATGTTACACAATGCAGTTATGAGCAGTGACCTTTATTTTTGTTATTGGAAGATATGTGTCAGTGTGTAGTATTTAACACTATATACTCTTAAATGTCGTCATTTCTTCAGAAGACAAACCTTCCCTGGAAATATTTTGCCTGCACTGGGAATGTTTTTTAGTTTTGTTTCCTACCCTTATTTTGTTTTACAGAGGTAAATACGTGTGTACTAAATCAATATTTGTTTATTCCATTCCATGGAAATTACAGGTATGTTGTACATACTGCCAACAATTGTCTTGCAAGTTGAGGCCTACCTTTACGATGAGACTAAATAAAAAACTATTTTATCCTTTTGGGATGTTTTTTGTTTTTGTTGTCCGTTTGTCTATATGCATATTATTAGAGTTCTATTTACATTTTCATGTTATCTGTCACGTTTAAATGATGTGTCCTTAGCGTGTAAAGTTAGTCCATTATAGAACGCTAAGTGGCATAGAAACCGGTCTGGCACCCCTCCCCCAGACAACAAATAGCTTGTAAAACAGCTGATCCCAGATAAAGACATTTCAAACAGGAAAATGACCTTCAAAATAAAAGCTTACATAATGTCACTGGCATTCTCGCCTGCTGGAAATTGACATTAACTCTTAAACCAAATACATAGAAATGTTTGGTTGACAACTCTCCAACCCGATATGACAATCGAATATTTAATTGAACTGCGTTGAAAGATGCAAGAAAAATATTTCCCATAGGCCTAGTATTAAGAAATAATCGCATTTTTTTCATATTATGTTCGATAAATGGATCGGGCTATATTCAACAATGCTTCAGGCTGAGAAATGGATTGGCGTCTGGGCAGAGAACGCTTTACTTCGAAAATGTGGCCGGAACACGGAAATTTCCATTTGCGGGCTTGACAATGAAAAAAAAAACGCGTTTACTCTGAATGCAAGTGCAGCCTTTTTCAGTCCATGTTGCTGGCGTAAATGCCATGCTTTTATCTGATGAACATTTCAGCAATGACTAAACAGTATGATATTCTGGTCAGATTAATGATTCTGGGAGATTCAGGAGTTGGCAAAACGTGTTTGTTGCGAAGATTCACTGAGAAGGAATATCATCCTTACCATATTTCAACAATCGGTAAGCTGTCAAAGTTTTCAGCGATCATCGATGTTTATATCAGTATATACGAAAGGACCAACAAGTAAGAAAGATGACAGTGGGGTTCTTCAGACAACTACATTGACGAAGTCATCAATTCATAACTACTTTAGGAATTTGGTATTTGGGATTGTAAACCATAAGGAAGTTTCCACAGGAGTCAGAGAACACTTCCTCAGGATGCAAGTGCGTCTGCAGATTAGACAGACTGGAGGAAATAACTGCATGTTTTCTTGAGTGCAAATATTTATTTATATTTTAGTCTCCTATAAACGTGGTGATTTGTTGACTATCACTATTTGGTTAAGCCTACTTTTGAAAGTCCTGATTTGAGCTAAGAAGATTCCTTTATTCGCATACAATTGGCTAATTGGCAAACTATGATGTTAACGAACTCTTACAATAGGGATATTTGATGTTACCATGATTGTCTTAAATTGTAGGCCTACCTACTTTTCTGTTTGATTACTTAAACGGCTATACAATGTAGTTCTGCCATTTCGTTAGTTTCGTTACAGTGGCCTATGTCCCAACCATTGAGATTATTAGCAAATTCCAGGGTCCAGATGAATGTGTAAACAAAGATGGCCATAGCCAACCATACACAGTTCTCATTACCAAAGAACGAGATGAGGTCAATGAAACTGCATTACACATTGTAGTTTTTGTGCTTTGTGTGGTGTGTGTGTGTGTGTGTGTGTGTGTGTGTGTGTGTGTGTGTGTGTGTGTGTGTGTGTGTGTGTGTGTGTGTGTGTGTGTGTGTGTTCATGTGATCATGATCATCAACAAATTATATATATATATATATATATATATATATATATATATATATATATATATATCTTTTAATGTTTTTAGGGGTCGATTTTAAAATGAAGACATTAGACATAGATGGACTCAAAGTCAGAGTACAGATCTGGTGAGTGGAATGCTGTCAACCAGCATTGTCATCCTGTGACGTTTTGTTTATTATAGTTAGTATGTAGACTATCTTTCCATTAAAAACATATTCTGTCTTTTAAGGGACACTGCAGGTCAAGAACGTTATCAGAGCATAACTAAACAGTACTACAGACGGGCCCAAGTGAGTTTCTAAAAACAAATATTCAGTGTTAATGTCAGCTGTTCCCTAATACTTTAAGCTACATTAAGCACAGGCCTACATGAAAACTCTTCCTTGTCCCTGATTGTTTTTTCTTCTGAAATCCACCCAGGGCATTATCCTTGTGTACGACATAACAAATGAGCCATCTTTTCACCACATCATGAGCTGGGCGGGGGATGTGGATGAGGTGAGAGCACCGGAAAACACACTTGTCCTCCCTACTTACTTATTATTTGTCTTAATTATTATTCAGCATTATTTTTAATATTAGAATTATAATTAATTATTATAAGTATGTGTATAATAATAATTGTTAATATAATAATAATTTGTAAATTAATATAATTTAATCTGGTGCAGCACTACTGATTGACCATTTCATTGACCCGTTGGTTGTAGAATGCTCCTGATCACATTCAGAGGATCCTAGTGGGGAACAAGTCTGACATGGAAGCACGAAGGTGTGTCTCTGAGGAGAAAGGAAAAGAGGTTAGCTGGCATTGAATCTTATGAAGGGATGTGAACACGTGTTAAAATGTCCTCACCGAAGGAACCGGGTGCACCACTTTAACACCACTTTTTAACTCCTTCGGTGGAGTAGCTTGCAGCTTTCTATGGATTAGACTTCTTTGAGACCAGCGCCTGCACCAACCAAAACATCAGCGAGGTAGGTCACATGGGCGTCATCCTTTGAGCCAGCACCTCAAGCTAGTCATTATTTAGTGGTTTGTTGGTACACAGTTGGTCTATTTATGTGAAGCTAGAGCCCTTCAAATTGTTAGTGTAAACACACCTGCACCTTTTATATTTTATAAAACAAGCTATCTTTATTAAATATCCCTGTACTGTAGTATTTTAATTTTGCTGCCCCTGCACTTCATAAAAATACCCTAGCATGTGCAATCTACTTTTTGGTTTCTATAATAGCCTTTACTTTATTTCCTCGTTCCTTCAGCCGTTCACTCGCCTGACGGAGCTGGTCCTACAGGCTCACAGGAGACACGTTGACCGCGTTCTGGAACCCCTAGACCGCTTCCTGGATGGGGCCTCTCTTGAGGAGGAGAAGGGCCCTCAGTCCATTCATGAAAACACACAGGATACCTGCTCGTGTTAGTGTGAGGGCTTTAGTGGTTTGTTTACACCGTGAGACCTTTTTACCCACCAGCTGTGGGTAAATGCTGCTGTTTACCTTGGAATCCGGTGAGTTGGAGGTCCGTTCAATTCTATTCATTTTACTTTAATCTTACTTTGGTTTTGAAATACGTTTCGCATATTTATTGTGTCACCATGTTGCTTGTTGGCCAGATTTGTGTCTGCTTATCTTCCGCCCTGTTTAAGCATGGATTTTACCACTTCAATACTAAGGTAACTAGGCCTCTTCTGGGCAAAGAATGGAGCCAATGGGACCGGTTGAATTATTTACACAGTGAAACTTAAAACCATAGTAGTATGGATGTATTTCTATACAACGTAGGATTATAGCCTGGTTGGGGAATGTGTTAAGCGTAAACAAGATTGTGTTCATTGTGATTTTTTTGGGGTGCTTTTGTTTGTGTCCCTTATTTGTAGTGGGACATCTTTCGGTCCTGGTTATTGGTTGGAAATTATCCTTTTAATTCTCATTGTTTGCAAGTTCATTTAAGAATTACATTTTTACCTTTTGCATCGTGTCTGTGTAGTTGCCACATCATTGTACATTTAAAGGTTTATGTTATAGGAATCGTAGCTTCTCTATGAAAAGCCTTTATGTATGGGATACAGTGAATTGTTCAAATTTTTGCTTGAATTGTAAAGACATTGCCTTGATATTTTGTAAAGTGCAGAGTCTCTAAAAAGGCACTTCCTCCAGAAGAGGCATTTAGAGCAGCTCTAATTAGGGTTATTCAGTGGATTCATCCATTTTTCATCACAAGCTGTGGTGAAGCCCTTGGTGAAGAATTGTACTCTTCAATGTTTGATGACCATGAAACTGATATAGCTTATGGAATTGCTATGCTACAAATGTACTTCCCCCTGGTAATTTTAAGTTTATTTATACAAAAGATCTATTTGATTATGAGTTTATAATGTCACTAAAGTGTATCTGAACTGTACTTTTGTAAAATTTACAAATAAATTAGAGGATTCGTTACCCCTCTACCCCTCGTCATTATTACGTCACTAAAGGTCAACACCAATGATGAAATAGATTCTACTGACGAGAAAATGTCATATGAATCTCACCTTTTGAAAGGGGGGCAGTATCGGATCTCAGGTGTGTATCAGATGTCTGCGCCGCCACCTGACACCCACCCAACAACCCAGTCCCCCCCCCCCCCCTGCCTCAAACAGCAGTCAGGGTATCCGGATTACACCCGCTCTCACAGAAGCCCGGTCAGTCCACTGTCCGTGTGGCGCAGGCGAGGAGACACAACAAGATGACGTTCATCGCCAAGACCTTCTACGACCTGAAGGCCACCACGCTGGAGGGGGCCACGGTGGACTTTAACGTGTTCAGGGGCCGCGTGGTGCTGATCGAGAACGTGGCGTCGCTCTGAGGCACCACCACCCGGGACTACAGCGAGCTCAGCCAGCTGCAGAGCAAGTACCCCCACCGGCTCGTGGTCCTGGGCTTCCCCTGTAACCAGTTTGGCTACCAGGTGAGTTCAAAAGCGCAGTGAGACAGCACTAGTGATTGGCCAATCGAGGCCTTTGACCTTTGATCCCACCTCCCCTTAAATGCACTCTCGAGGATCACTGTGTGTGTGTGTGTGTGTGTGTGTGTGTGTGTGTGTGTGTGTGTGTGTGTGTGTGTGTGTGTGTGTGTGTGTGTGTGTGTGTGTGTGTGTGTGTGTGTGTGTGTGTGTGTGTGTGTGTGTGTGTCATTTGCAGGAGAACTTGTCTAATGGGGAGATCTTGAATTCCCTGAAGTATGTGCGACCGGGCGCGGGCTACGAACCCGGCTTCACCGTCTTTGAGAAGTGCGAAGTCAACGGAGCGAACCCACACCCGGTCTTCGCCTACCTCAAAGACAAGCTGCCCTACCCTGAAGACGACCCCAACTCCCTCATGCAGGACCCCAAGCACCTGATCTGGACGCCCATCTGCCGGAACGACGTCTCCTGGAACTTTGAGAAGTTCCTGGTCGGGCCGGAGGGAGAACCCTTTAAGAGATACAGCAAGAAGTTCCCAACCATCAGCATAGAGCCCGACATTCAGAGACTGTTGAGGTTAACCAAGAGCTAAGATAAATGCGTAGTAGGCCTCAATTAGTATCCCTCAAATGGCCTTTTCATCATAATACGGGTAATAGTATGTGAAGTGTTGTGTTCAGTCTTTTAAGCCTTATTAAATGAAGGTGATACTCTGAACGCGGTAGCGGGAGTACCACCTGAGCCCTCTGTAAGTGCTCAAGAGGATTGGAGTCATGCTCATGTGTTCGGAAACTAATCTGATAGGAAGACACTGTTAAACGGTCTTCATGGGTTATTTGTATAGTCTTGAAAAGAAGGAGCAAGGAATTAAACTATTCCTTAATAGTATTCCTTATTAGAACAAAAAAAATGTATGGCTATTCTGCTTATTACTAAACGTGTGTTGGCCGACCAGCAGATGGTGCTATTACTTATGAAATGAAAATGATTCTTGGGGCGATGAATTACGGTAGTTCCTGTTCAAATAAATCACTTTGCTCAGCCTAATGATTGTTTGTGTTGGATTGACTCATCATCACAAATCATTTCTGAGTTAGTAGTTTGATCATTGTGTACATATGTTTATCTTTTTTAAAATGTATAAATAGGTAGGGCCTCAAAAACAGGGCATTCGTCTGTGTTCGAATAAACACGCTTTTGTTTATACTAACGCTAATTTTCCAAGCGTTTTCACCACATATCTCACCCTTAGGTCCAAGTGAAAATAGGTTTAAAACAGTCCACCGTCCAATAACATAATAAGATATTCTAACATTGATCAATTAGATGCCCCATGACATCCATGCAGACACGGTCCCCTAAACGCTATGGTATGGTAGTAGAGTGGTATGGTAGAGAGCCCATATCGTTCATCATACCCAGGCTAGTGGTATTATGCTTAAAAGGCTGCGCATATACTCATAGAATCTACAGTTACAATACGTTACTATCGTTCACATTAGTCACCAAGTCTCCAACTCACACTTCTCTGCCTGCCACCAGGCAACAGATCACGCATGGGTTGTACTGTAAAGACATTTTCCCGCGGTGCATGAAGCCTACATCCGGAAATGAGGGGCTGGCCACAGGTGAGCAGTTACCATGGTAACGTTTGGTTTCCCAATGCGTGCTTCTCGCGAGACTGCAGCACAGATGGGAGGGTGTCTGAAATGATCTCATCTTTCTAGCGACTGCATAGCGCAGCGAGGAAAACCAGTAACTTCCTATCAAACTTATTAGTTGAATCTCACGCGTAGACGCCAGGCCAATTAGGATCTTAATCGGGGGCCAATTCGCCTGAAGCGAAGAAAGGAAGCGTACTGTACTGGGCGTTACGGGGTTTGGACCCTGGGACCTTCCACTAGTTCAACAAAAGGAGGAAAACGTTATGCATTGTGTGACATCCAACGATTGAGGCAGAAAGGAGGAAAAGGTGAGTGGGAAGCCCCATAGTTCTGCATGCTTGGAGTCTGATGCGTGTGATCCCGGTTTAGGGTGCACGGTATAGTCCGACATCCACAGTTCAATCAAAGCCCTGTCGGGTTTGATGAAAGTAACGAGTAACGACGGGGTGCATTCGGTGTCGGTTCGGCTTAAATCGCGCGAACTAATCGCTGTGCTTGGACGGTTTCGCCTCGAAGCTGTCAACATGTGTGATGCGGTCTGAAGTGGGTCCTTCTAATCGCATACATCCAAGGACGATGCATTGTTCCGCGTCTCGCAGAGGGAAAGACGATTCACAGGTGGCAGCAGAACACACGGACGACCCCCACCCACCACCCCAAACCCCCCTGTTTGATCAGTCAAATCCGAGCCATGATGGATGGTTGTCACGCAAGGTGGAAGTGCAGAGCAAATTATGGGATATTTCTGTTTACTATATGGTTGGCAGAAAGTCATTCATGTTGCGACTGTGGTCCACATCCACGGTGGTGTGCATGTTGCATCGGGTGGCAGTGCTGATAAGGCCATGGTGCTAATCCATAGACTGCGATTTCTCGTGTTTGTATGTGCATTGACCTAAACATATAGATGATGTTATTTTGATCGGGAGAACAGACATCCGGGAATGTCTAGGACTATAACTTCGACCACCCTTTTCTGTTTTATTCTAATCATTGATGTACGGTATAATAGCTGTTTTTGTAGTTGTTACAGCTATATCATGATATAGTATTAAACAGGCCTGGATTACAATGGGTATTTATATTGGGGATATTGAGATGACAAAGCAGACTAGAGGCTGTGTCTGGACTTGAATCTGGAGATGCCTGCCTCTGTCAAAGAAGCTCCTGCAGTAGAACAACCGAAAGGATTCTGACACAAACGAAAACATCGAATACTTTGACAGGCTGAGATAAAGTGATAGTGAAAGTCCATCCAATAGAAAATACTTTATAATTATAATTCAGGAATGCGTCACCCTGCGTTTTAGTGAAATTCGTTTTTGTGTGCATTCTAGTTAAAATAACTTGAGATAAATCCTCCGAACAATTCATCTCGAGAGATTAACTTTGGGCAAGGATCAAGGATTTATGGCATTCTTGATAGGCTTAGTTGACCTATGGTAGACATAACATATAGGTCTAGTAGCTCCACTTTTTTCACCGCTCTCCCAGTCTTCCTACTGCAGCTTTCGATTGAGCCTCTGCACAATTTAGCTCGTAGGCCTACTAAAGCTTTAAGTTAATATTCACACTGGGTCACTTCCTGGATTTTCTGATTGGATTCTCACTTGAAAAGGAATCTAGTGCATATGCAGCTTTATGTCCCTCCAGGGAGACGGGTTTTTAGCTCTATTTTAATCTCCCACGTTGGCCCATTCACTGTCTACTTTATTTTCTTTCAGAAATACAACTCAAGGTTACGGGAGTACGTTAGAGTGTGTCTCTCAAAAAGCTAAATGAGAGCTAGCTGACAATTTGAGTGAAAATACATCTTTGTAGGACAGCATAATAGACTTGATAGATGCACTTTTTTTAATGGTACCTTTTTTATTTGACGTTTTATTGCTGTCTCACTTTGCCAACAGAGAACTATAAGACTTTGTGTTTGTCTCATAGGGAAAGCTCAAGATGAGTCAAAACGTGCTGGTTAAGAAATGTGGTAAAGCCTCTTCTTTCCCCCCATTGTGTTGTTGCAGAAATACCTTTTTTTTGTAATTCCGTCTCAGATCTTGTCATGCTCAATAGTAGCCATTACTGCATGCCCTACATAGGCCGTATGACAGAGTGTTAATTGTTTGTCAGTCAAACCCCTGTTTCGGTTATCTTGTAGCCCTGGGTTGGAAGGGATAATCAAACTGATGAAACAAGAGGGGTATTGTTCCTCCTCTGGCATGTGGAGGCAGCAATTACGCTAAATGACTCTTATGAAACAGTTTGGGTTCTCTTCAGTCCTGAGGTTATTAAAACACTTTGCTGTGTCGCGATCAAAGTGAAAGTAGGCCTTAATTGAAATGAGCGTTAGCATATCTGGCTCCTTGAATGGGAGCGTTCTGTCAGGATTAGGCCGCTCTGTTTAAGTGTTGTTTTAGAACATTTGTTGGTATGTGGTTATTGCTTTACTTGTAAGCGAAATATGATCTTTCATTTCATTCGTTTGATTCTTTTCCAATGGATTTCACTTAACCTGGAGCCCTTGGCTTATAGCTTTTTATTGCCAAAGATTGGCTAAATGTCTTTCCAATACTATATTTTGATTGGCTCATTCCCGCAACGTCTATAGAAATGACCAAAGCCTGTGATGGATTGGTTGGCTCCTGCCGGTGTTACAGGTGAAGGTGTATAAGTCTGGAGAACACATCTGTTCCCGCTCCATTAGTCAGACCCCAGTCAGCAGGCAGACGGCTCGTGATTACATGGCCACAGTTCAGCACTCTTTTCTTAAAAGTGTTCTAGGGTGCGAGTCATCATCAGAACGTTGTTGACTAGGGGGAATAGGCTGTGGGGGTTAATGAGTTGGACTATGATGAGCTGTGACAACAGGGTTGCGTTTCCTGCTAAACTGTTGGAATGCTGTGTCTTTGTCTGGCCGAAGCAGGCCACCCTATGCCAGCCAATGGAATAAACCAGAGGGCTCGGACACCACAATGGCCGTGATGTAATCTCTTTCAGTGCACTGTCACAAAGCAAATGCATACTGACAGTGAAAAATGGCCCTCTGTTCTGCGCCTCCCGTGGGTAATTTTGACCCCCACAAAAATCCCTGCTAATTCGGGGTATGTCATTATCTCTGTGGGAAATGGACCTGAGAGACAATAAGGCGATGTGATGTTGTTGTGCGCAGGTGCTAAATGTTGCTTTGGGTTCCTGGGCTGGACCACCTCTGTTGGAAACGATGAAGTCTGCAGAGTGTTTTTACATTGTGTTTATTTGATTGACGGAGCACTGCCTCGGCCAGAAACCAGGGCAAAGTCTTGGTTATCAGGATGTTTTTTAACCCCCAACGCATACCCTGACTAAACGCTACAAAATCCCGGTGCTGTAGCCAGAGATTGGAAGAGATTAATTAAAAAAAAGAGAAACTTGTGTCAAATCGAATTGATACCGTGACGAATAAAAGATTTAGCAGAAACTGGGACTCCACTCATCATGTGCTTGCCTACAGACAACCCCTGCTTTCATGACGCCATGCTCGGTGTTGTCTCAACATGTCTGTCATTCGCTGCACCATCTTAATTCCATCGGCCATGCACACTCGTCTCCCTGAATATGATTACCCTAGCAATCTCCCGGCTCCCAGTCGAATGAAAACAGCAGGCAGAAGCAGACAAGGCTTCAGCTGCATCTATGTGGGCAGTAGTGGAATCATTTCCCCATGTGAAACCACAGAGGCTGCAACGAAATCGGAGAAGCGGGCCAGGAATGTATGAGGGCTTGACTGTGGCTTGGAACCACGGGGCTCTGGATGCACAGACAGGTCTGTTCAGCTTTTCCTCATTCCTTTGTGCCTTTTCAACTGTTTTTGTTCCAATCAGGAAAAGCACCATGTTCTACCTGGAATTCTCGACACAACAATGCACAAAGCAAGGTCGTATTAACTTCTCCAACAGATTTTTTCAGATGAGCCTGCCAAACCTTGGGTTATTAAAACGGCGAGAGCTTCTTTCTAGGCTTGTTTCCTACACTTCAACTGAAAAAAATAATTCTTCACATGCCTCCAATGTTCCACATCCACTGCTTCCAGGGAAATGTATTTCCACCCTCTTGAGTTCCGGTGTTACCTTTTTGGCAAAGCTCGACGAGAGGAAAGGCACTGTTGGGAAAACAGTGTTTCCTTATCCTGAATTCTTCAAATCAGACGGAGTTAGTGTACTTTGATGGCCTTAATGGCCTGTTTATGTCACACACGCACGCAAGCACGCACGCAAGCACGCACGCAAGCACGCGCGCGCGCGCGAAAGCAAAAGCAAAAGCAAAAAGCACTCACTCACACTGAAGATCATTAATTGCCATCGATAGAGAGGAGTAGCTCAGAAATACCACACACCAAAAGGATCGGATTACAAATCTCTTTCTAGGGAGGTGTCAATCCAGGCTGAACGAGGTCAGCAATGGACATTACTGGGGTACCCACTGTGACACCGCACATAACATTGAAGGAGCAAAATGTTTTCTGTCTGTGCCAGGTGCAGAGGGCAGATAGACTGACTAATAACAAACATGGCTGCCTTCCCAGCCTCTTACTCAAACATGACCAGCAAGTGGTTTCCCTTTGCACTACATTGATGGACTGCTGGGTACTCCTACTGGGATTCATATCAGCTGCCTTAACTGAAGGGGAAGTAAGGTAAGACTTAATGAAGGGAGTAAACCATTACATTGGCTTAATGCACTATGAAGGGAACATACAGCAATGAAAGGGACATTTCAATGTAAGATAAAAGGGACATTTGACCGTTTTGCTTGTTGTGCTCCCATTATGTTGGCTAATTATGGCACCCATTGCACCCCTAACCATCCCCGGAGAAACAATCCCCCTTTCTGTGTTTTCTTCTCAAGGTTTCCTTGTTAATGAAGGAGCTTTGTCTTGCTCTTTAGAGGGTTTAGGGTTAGGGGAGGGGGGGCATGTAATGTGGCCTGTAAAGCACTCTGAGACTGACTGTGATTATACAAATGGAATTGATCACTTAACTTAGTTAACTGTTAACTGTCATTACACACTGTGTGTGTGTGTGTGTGTGTGTGTGTGTGTGTGTGTGTGTGTGTGTGTGTGTGTGTGTGTGTGTGTGTGTGTGTGTGTGTGTGTGTGTGTGTGTGTGTGTGTGTGTGTCATGCTAGCATAAGTTAGCCCAGGTCTCCTAGCAGTAGCATGATGAGACAGGTGGCCCAACGTGTTGAATTCACTCTCTCTTTTAATGCTAATTAGGAACACGTCACCAGGGACTATCCTTGGCATGAAAAGCAAACACAACCTACATTGTCTGTGCACACGTGTGCCTATTGTCCATGAAGATTCGGTATACAAACGATGACACAACTAACACATTAGACCAGATTATCCTGAAGTTCAAACAATGCTTCAGTTGATGCTTGGCTGAGGATACAAAGCCCTGATTTGCTTTCTCTTTTATTCCCAATGGGGTTGCAGGGTGGGGGAGGGAGGGAGAAGACAGGCTAATTACTTCACACTATGTTTATAAATTGAGACCAAAAAATCAGACTATTTTAACAACCTTCTGATATTTTCTTGAAGGTGCAATCTCAGGATTTAGAGGGGTGTCTAATGGTGAACCAACCCACTGAATAACCCCTCCAGCGATCAGCCAAGTGTGACGTGATGAGATTCCTTGATTTATTTAGAAAATCTATTTAGTTATCGAGCCTGTAAAACTATAGGTCATAGCTTGCAAGTAAGACAGAGATCATGATGAACGTGTTTTCTCTCGAGCCATAACGGCGGGCTCCCGATGTAGATGGCTCGTTATCAGTTAACAAAAAAAACACATTCATTATTTTCTAGGAATTATACACTAATTAGAACATACTTATGAATATGATTCCATTTCTGTGTGTTCCACTAAATGGCACTAAACTCTATATTCTACACCTTTTAAAAGTGTGAATGTGGTGCACCTTTTCCGGGGCTTCTTTCGTGTTGACACGGCTAGTGTTTCTTCGTACTATTTGTTTATTTTTTTGTCATGTAAAAGGGAGCAGTGCTGGCCCTCTGCCCCAGGCCTCTAATTTAAATGAGATGTAAATGAGTTATAGGGTTTTTAGCCGAGGTGTGTGTGTGTGTGTGTGTGTGTGTGTGTGTGTGTGTGTGTGTGTGTGTGTGTGTGTGTGTGTGTGTGTGTGTATAGTGTGTGTGTGTGTGTGTGGGGTGCAGAATCACATCTTAATGTCGTTTATTCACTGCGTTTGGCAGCCAGTGATTTTCAGCTAGGTACGCTACCCCGCAACAGCGACAGAACGATTGGGATCCAAATGGCATTTGGAATTGATTGGCTCCGCAGCCCTGGTTGTACACGAATGAGTAGGATCTGATTGGTAGGAGAGCAGCCAGTGTTCTCCGCATGTGCCAAGATCAATGACTGGAAAGCATGCAGTGATACGCTGTGTATCTATGCATCCATTTGTTCCGTCGGATTCAAAAGTCGTGTGCTTGTATGCTAGCGTTATATAGCACTGATCAGTGTGCAGTGGCCTGAATTGGTGTGTGTGTGTGTGTTTTGTGTTTCTGTGTGTGTGCTTCTTATGGTTAGCACAAGCACACCTGTGCTCCTCGCCATGGAAACAGATGCCGGGGACGGGGGGACGGGGGGGACGGGGGGGACGGGGGGATAAGTCTGTGTTTTTGGTGGGGAGCAGCTCCTCTAGAGATGAGGCAGAGAACACCCGCGGGTGCCCCACTCACCACGCTCATAAGTTCCCCTCTGCCATCTCCCTCTTCTTCAAAGCCCTTGTCCTCCTGACGAATCACAACCGGCTACCAAAGCCTTTTTTTCCCCCTGGACTCAGCAGCTGCGGCCCTGCAGGGAACGCTCTTAAAAACACGTGCCCAGCCCGTCTCTCTTTCAGTTCACCTCCCATTTAAGGAGAGGAGGGTTAGCCGTTATGTAGATATCTCTATTCAGGAGACACGGCGCTATCAACCTCAACCCTGTTTCCTCTCCCTCTCCTGATAAATGCTGTCGTTTGAAAAGATTGGTTTGTATATTTTTTACAGGGCTAGACTTCATGGGTGATGGAGGCAATGACAGTAAATAGGGAATGAATGAAGCTTTTAGACCTCTTGGCCTCCATGTGTTCTATGGGCTAACGGTTGCAGTGATGTTTTGCCATGCAAACATCGACATTCATTTTCTACCTCCCACTCCCCGCCCATCATCCATTTAATTTGATGATGGGAAGGCTGATAATTGTTTTGTTTTGGTGATTTTGACCAAACAAATATATCATTTTTAAAAAGGTTTCGCAAGATGGTGATTTGATGATTGAAAGAATGAGTTTAGCAAGATGGTGTCTGGAAGTTTGGCCCCTTCTGTGGGCGATGACTTCATTGACTTCAGGGAGGTGGGCTGCCGAGTGTTCCCAAACATTGCAGTTCTCTGCCATGTTGACACCTCTGTTGCAGAGAGAATCTAACAGGTCATTGTCAACTGACCTTGCTGCTTCGTTTGCCAGAGCCACATGCTGAGTTCCTGTTCAGCCACACGCACACAGAAGCAAAAAAAACACACACACACACACACACACACACACACACACACACACACACACACACACACACACACACACACACACACACACACACACACACACACACAGACAGAGAAGCACAAGAACACACACAGAGAAGCACAAGAACACACACACACAGACAGAGAAGCACAAGAACACACACACAGAGAAGCACAAGAACACACACACAGAGAAGCACAAGAACACACACACAGAGAAGCACAAGAACACACACACAGAGAAGCACAAGAACACACACACAGAGAAGCACAAGAACACACAGATGCCCACGTACACACAGAAGCACAAGATCACAAACACACACACACACACACACACACACACACACGGTATTAAGCTCTTCTACTTCCATTCAGAGTTCATTACAATTGAGCAGCGACCAAATCAACAAGAGGACTAAAGGTACAATTTGGCTCAGGGCCATCTGGGGCATGCATTGTGAAATCCAGATAATCATAAGAGCAAACAAACCAACGTACAGCACACTCTGAAATGCCAGACTCAACACGTTAGAAAGCAGGTTGTAGTACTCTAACCTGATACACCCTGACAACACGATAAACTATACATCCTGACCTAACCCGATAGACCCTGACCTAACACCCTGACCTAACACCCTGACCTAACACCCTGACCTAACACCCTGACTAACACCCTGACCTAACACAACCTACCCTGACCTAACACCCTGACCTAACACTACCCACCCTGACCTAACACGACCCACCCTGACCTAACACTACCCACCCTGACCTAACACGACCCACCCTGACCTAACACGACCCACCCTGACCTAACACCCTGACCTAACACCCTGACCTAACACCCTGACCTAACACCCTGACCTAACACCCTGACCTAACACCCTGACCTAACACCCTGACCTAACACCCTGACCTAACACGACCCACCCTGACCTAACACCCTGACCTAACACCCTGACCTAACACCCTGACCTAACACCCTGACCTAACACCCTGACCTAACACGACCCACCCTGACCTAACACCCTGACCTAACACCCTGACCTAACACCCTGACCTAACACCTTGACCTAACACGACCCACCCTGACCTAACACCCTGACCTAACACCCTGACCTAACACTACCCACCCTGACCTAACACCCTGACCTAACACCCTGACCTAACAACCTGACCTAACACGACCCACCCTGACCATCCCAACAAACACCCTCACATTAAAACGCACCCCGTAACCCTGCCCTGTACCACCCCACATCTTCTCTTAGATCAGTTCATGCAGACCTAAAATAAACTACTAAACATAATTCCAATTGTTTCCAGATTTTTCCCAGATGTCGCTTCCCCCATTCAGGCTACTTTCCCACAGCGCTGACGTGCCTCTCTGTCTCTGAGCGTTACTGCAGCCTGTGAAGTGTGGTGACTGTCTTCTGATATGTATGAGAGTGCACGGCCAACGTCCGTGTTATACCAGTGAGCTCCTCGGCTCTGAAAGGGAGATGGCTTCTCAAAGTGCTATATCTGCATGCTCGACCACCAGCACCAAAAGCCTCCCAGGCCTAGTCACTCGCTGCCCTGTGGCTGTCTTAAGGGCTTGGCTCCTGGCATGGGGAGGAAGGGGGAGGATTACAGGAGGAAGCGAGAGGAAATCTGCCTCTCTGCCCGCCCCCCCTCCCCCCCCCGACTGAATTCAACACTTGTGTTAATTATACTGCTACTACACACACTCTCAAGACACTTCTTCTTTGATTCTCCACTTGAACAAAACTTGCCAGCTCCCCCTCTTTACACACACACACACACACACGCACAGGAGCAGACACACACACACACACAGGAGCAGACACACACACACACAGGAGCAGACACAGGAGCAGTCACACACACACACAGGAGCAGACACACACACACACAGGAGCAGACACACACACACAGGAGCACACACACACACACACACACACACACACACACACACACACACACACACACACACACACACACACACACACACACACACACACACACACACACACACACACACACACACACACACACAGGAGCAGACACATGCTCAAATCAACAAAGAATAAACGCAAACCCAAATGCACAGATGGGGTGGATTTGATGCTTGGTAGAAAAAGGGGGTATTACTACAACACGTTGCCAAAAGTCGGTTTAAATATTGATTCAATGTTGCATTGCGGATAGTACTATCGAACACCATGTCACTAAGTCCCCCTCTTGGCGGCTGACTCTCCCCATGAGCTCCACGCTGCCCCACTTAACAAGGCCTGCTGCTGGGAGATGCTCCCGTTGCCTGAGGTGAGGCCACGGTCAGACCCCCCCTGGCTCAGGCCCCCACCAGGCAAACTTTAGACAAGTGGTTGTAAACAAGTGCGCCGTGTTTAGCCTTAGAGATCGCAGGGGCCAGGGCGAACCATATGTAAAAGAAAATGGCTCTTGGCAATGGTGTGAATAACATCGCTGGCAAGCTAGCGTGTTTTAGGAGAGATGAGAGTGGGAGGCTATTACTGCACGATGAAGACGTTTGGAGATAGGATTGACTCCCTGTCGTCCCTCGGGAACTTCATATTTAATATGAGTTGGGGGGTGTTAGGGCGTCCCTGTGGCGTCACATTTCCTGGATTATCCCCACTTTGGTTCCTGAATGCGCCCCTTACGTGTGATTTATTTTATTTTGGAAGAGCGGAGAATGTGGTGGAGTCGCTATCCAAACACTGCCTTTATCTTTTGGCAGTGCGAGACGTGGTTTCCTTTGCATGTGTCAAAGAGGACCTGTGTTGACATGGTCAAAGCCCCTCCTGAATACTACATAGTTAGAATACTTCTACTACAACCCCCATGCGTCTGTCTTCACGGTCTGCCTACTCCCGTGATCACCTAGGGCCTTTGATGGGTGTATGTTTGTGTGTGTTCGCTGTCACACAAACCTCCAGGTTGGCTTTAGAGACCGCGCGTGTGCGTGTGCGTGCGTGTGTGTGCGTGTGCGTGTGCGTGTGTGTGTGTGTGGGCGCCCTGTCTGTGGACCGTGTGTGTGTGTGTGTGTGTGTGTGTGTGTGTGTGTGTGTGTGTGTGTGTGTGTGGGCGCACTGTGGACCTGGGGTATGTGTGTTTATATTGCTCCCAGCTCAGTGTCTCTAATGGAATAATGGAGCGGCTCTACCCAGGCCGGGCGCGGCGGTTGTCAGGAGAGCGGGCCGGATGAGGGCAGGCATGCGGGCACGCAGAGGGAGGGGGGGAAAGTGCAGCCTAGAGCAGCCGAGGACCATCTTCCCCAAAGCCGGAGCGCGGTGCTGCTCTGACGCCAGTCTCCGGCAGACAGGCCGCCTCCTCATTAGCAGGTTTTTTACATTCCTCTCCAGGCCTCGGCAGCCCCTCGGGCACTTCCTCTCCGTCAGCCTCACGCCGCATACCTAAGAAGGAGAGCGCGACGAGGCGCTGCGTCGCCAGTCTCCACATCAAACCTGGGGCGCTGAAACACAATCCCAATAAACCCAGGCCCGCGTACTGCTTGTAAAGTCCTGTAATTACCGCACGGAAAACAAGCTGTAAACATACGGCGTGCTTACCGGGAGATTTCCGCGCTCTGTCTTCTGGTCCCTGGTGTCTGACGACGACATTAGCGAGTGGTCGATGTAAACGAATGGACGACCACTCCAATATGTAAAAGCAATGCAATTTAGCTCTTCAGACGAGGTAAGGGGGACCTCGCGTCGGAGCGGCACACTGGACTTTCATTGTGTGTGCCCAGAGCCCACCCACACATCATCGTATTGAAGCAGGAATGCATTTAACGGCCGCGGCTACAAACAACGTTAAGTGTCTGTGGCCACCATTTATTCAGTGCCGTCCCGCCCTGGGAGAAAAGTAAAACACTGCAGGAATGCTTTAGAAAAGGAGGACAAGAGAAACGCCCGACTCTGGGTTTAACCTTGGTTAATATAATCTGCCTCTCGTCCACAAGTGGTCTCTCTATCGTGTTAGAATGTGAGGGGAAGAAGACGCTACTAACGGTAGGCCCAAGCTAATTTACTCCTCATTGAACCGTGCTGAAAAGCAGCGTTCTGCTAGCCAAAGGCCCCAGCGTCTCGAACAATGCCCAATCTCAGGGCAAGGCCGCAGAAGTGATGGAAAGCACGCAACCGCGGGTTTCTCTCAAGTGCTTCCAACTTATGCCGGATCGTCGGCGCAGACCTTTTGTGCGGTCGGTCGAGCGATTCGTCGCTCCGATTGTCTGGCTCTAAATCGTGGAGTGCCACCGCATCCGAAAGCACGCATTCCACGGAGCACAGGGGTCGCGCCCTGAGCTAAACCGCGAGCCAGACATGGCCGTGGTGATCTCGGGCTCCGACAGAGGAATGCTCTCCACAACAAGTCTCTCCCCTCGCAGACGGTCTCCTGGACGGTCAACATTCAGCATCCTGACTGCAACAACATGTCGCTGCCGGGATTTGCCCGTACATGCCGCTCGCCCTTCCTTTCCTTCCCCCCCGTCTCTGACAGATCTGGTGGAATTCCAGAGTCTCTCCACTTGTGGTTGGAGGAGGCTGGCATCGCCTGCCAGCAGACGTCTCTCGTTTTTTCCCCCCCTTTTCAAAGGTTTCGAGTTTTTCTCTTTACTCATCGGGCCGGGGAGAAGATCAGCCTGCGGGTGAGGAGGGGGGAGGAGGAGGAGGAGGAGGAGGGGGGAAGGGAGTCGAGCATTGTCGCTACCTGTCCGTCCTTTTTGTTGGCCTTTTTTACGACCCATGTTGATCCCTCAATCATCAAGACAGACAGAGAGACACTCACTCACTCACTCACTCACTCACTCACTCACTCACTCACTCACTCACTCACTCACTCACTCACTCACTCACTCACTCACTCACTCACTCACTCACTCACTCACTCACTCACTCACCCACCTCCCCAGCCCTGTCCCTGCACTGGACTGTACTGCCCTGGTGAGGCGCTCCTACAAGCGGGGAAGCAGTACTGTGAGGTTAGCAACTCATTCTCAGTTTGACCTCTGGGTGACCTCCAGCCTTGCTTACAGTCCTATGTTGTTACGGTCCTGCTGCACATTCCAATGGACCCAGTCAAAACCTCACCCGCTGTTTGACTCTGTGGGAAAAATCCCTCGCAAAACAAACAGATTGTACCCGCGTCACTCAATTGTGCCTCGTATTTGTGTGTGTGAGTGTGGGTGTGTGCCTGTGTGTGTGCGCATGTGTGGTTGTGCGTGCGTGCGTGCGTGCGTGCGTGCGTGCGTGCGTGCGTGCGTGCGTGCGTGCGTGCGTGCGTGCGTGCGTGCGTGCGCTGCGTGCGTGCGTGCGTGCGTGCGTGTCCTGATCACCAGGGTGCTCTTCAGGAAGCGGGAGGAGATGACAGGCTGAGTGGATTACATCACAGCGCTGGTTGTGTTTGATGTGAGGCAGATCCCAGCGCGGCGGGACGTGGCCACGAACCGCTCCTTTGTTTCCCCTCACCGGCCCCCCGCTTCTCCCTTCCCACCAGCCAGCCGGGGCTCCTCCATCTGCCTCGTCATCAGATCACGCTCTCAGATGTTTGACAATGCCTGTTCTCTCTCTCTCTCTCTCTCTGTCTCTGTCTCTCTCTGTGTCTCTCTGTCTCTCTCTCTGTTTCTCTGTCTCTCTGTCTCTCTCTCTGTCTCTCTCTCTGTTCTCTCTGTCTCTCTGTCTCTCTGTCTCTCTCTCTCTCTCTCTGTCTCTCTCTGTAAATTCCCTTCATCCAATATTTAAAAGCAAAACACTGATAGACTTCCCACGCCCACACACACACTCAGGAATATCGCTCACCCTGAGGGAAGCACAATCTAGCAATCAGGGGGGAATGTCCCAGGGTCCCAGTCATCACTGGGTTGTGGTTGTGAAGTGGGGGCTCTGGTGGTTTCCAGAACAGAACAGAGGGAACCCTGTGCCCACCAGACCGCTCTGAGAGAAGGACTGCTGAGAGCAATGGAGGATTTCTGTTTGGAGACTTTGGTGTCGGTCATTCAGACCCTATTCACCAGGGCTGTAATTACAAGCTTGTCGGGCGATCTTTCCTCTTTTTGTTCCCCCTGCCAGGGAGTCTGAGACACTTGTTCACTCTGCAGGGGAACTTCAAGAACACGCACGCACTCACGCACATTCCCTCTTTGAGGCCGTAGAGCTTGTCAAAGCCAATAAACAATTTCACCCAACACTTGGCAAGTATTTTCACTAGCAGGA
This sequence comes from Melanogrammus aeglefinus, assembly GCA_900291075.1. Lineage (NCBI taxonomy): Eukaryota > Metazoa > Chordata > Actinopteri > Gadiformes > Gadidae > Melanogrammus > Melanogrammus aeglefinus. The sequence goes on along the minus strand of OLKM01001150.1, from coordinate 15,769 downwards.
GTAAGTCAACGGCATGTGGTCTAAGAATTACCCTAAAGACATCTCTGCCCTAGATATGCTGGATTATCACACCATTTCATCAATGACTCCTGCGCTATATTTTTGGGAATCATTGCATTGCTCATCCGACGTGCGTGTGTGTGTGTGTGTGTGTGTGTGTGTGTGTGTGTGTGTGTGTGTGTTCGTGTGCGTGTGTGTGCATGCGTGTGTGCGCTACAGGGAACATGGGAAGTACCCCGCATGTGACTCTGTCATCACTCATGTACACCATGTGGGCTCTCGTGTGTGTGTGTGTGTGTGTGTGTGTGTGTGTGTGTGTGTGTGTGTGTGTGTGTGTGTGTGTGTGTGTGTGTGTGTGTGTGTGTGTGTGTGTGTGTGTGTGTGTGTGTGTGTGTGTGTGTGTGTGTGGTCTGCATACAACAACAGTAGCAAGGCCGGGCGTCCCAGCATGACATCATCCCTGGCCTGGTGTGTGTCTTCCTCATTCTGGAGAGGACCGCCAGAGCAGCTGGAAGAGCCCTGCCCCATTACAGGAAGTTAGCTTCGCCTAGTCAACACACACACATGTCCGCTCTGCCCTGCCAGAGTAACATCTGTCTCGGTTAACAACTTATTCCAACACATCGCTATTTAGAAAGGACCGCTGTAATCGCATACATATGTAAATGTAAAAATAAGAATAATGTTATAGTAGTATACAAATACATATGCATAAACGGAGCAGTTGTGGATGTAAATATGCTCCTGTTTTATTAATGGGACTTGCTGATGAGGCAAGGAAGAACATAGTAATAAATAATAGGTGTTGCTGGGGGCCATAGGAGGAGGGAAGTGTATGTTCACAACACAAAACTGCATGAGGGAGAGTCCCTCTCCACACACCCTCTCCCCTCCCCAGGCTGGCTGCATCATGTTGTACGCAGTAAGGAAACCTGCACTGGGTTAGAGACAGCCGGTAGATTAGCCCTTCTTAAATGTCAAAAGTCAGTTGAATGGATGAGCCTACATGGTTTGTCTTTTAGCTAACAGCTGAAAGTACCCCAGAAATACAGAAGTGGGCATCCATCCGTTCACCTGACCTTTGTGTTTTCCAGCGCTCCAGTATTAGTGCTCTGCTCGGACGGTTTCTCTCTGTGAAGCTGACCCCTCTGCGGTTCTATTTAATTTCTCTCCCAGCTTTCGAGGGGATCAGGTTTTGGAGCGCAGTGTTCGGTTTCATAGGTTTGTTTTCAGAAAACAAAGCTAGGAGAGAGAGCTTATCCCTGAGGCACCGCCCAAAACCAATCCCTTCTGGGTATTGGTACCAGCATACCTGATGCCTAATGCCTAGCTGTTGATATTAAAACACACGTGTGTGTGTGTGTGTGTGTGTGTGTGTGTGTGTGTGTGTGTGTGTGTGTGTGTGTGTGTGTGTGTGTGTGTGTGTGTGTGTGTGTGTGTGTGTGTGTGTGTGTGTGTGTGTGTGTGTTGGGAACTTTTGACCAACAGCAATCCGTTAGAGTCCGATGTTGTTGCTAGCCGCCCGTGGGTTTACCGTGCACTGGTTTCCAAACATAGATCAGAACAGTAGGAGTTGTGTATTATACAAACAAACCTCTTGAAATTACTAGGGGGAAACACAATTTATGCCTCACTAGGCTGCGTGTAGAATGTGCGTGCCAAGGTTCAGTAGCATATAACGCAAGTGAATTAGTGCTCTGGAAGCCATCTCTCCTCTGATTAGCAGCTGTGGGAGCTGGCGCTGGCTGGCGGTAGTGTGTGTGCTGTGTGAAGGTGACTGTGCAGTAGGACCATCACAGCTCTGACAGCCAGTGGATAATGTGATCACAGCCCACAGCCAGCCAGGGCCGACTGCGATGAGGAGCCTTAATCTCCCCCGGTGTAAGGCTGCCAAATATGCCCGATCTGCCACGCAGAGGAACATCACCCTGGTCTCAGAGCGCGTTCAAAGGGCCTGCTTGCTTTTGATGTCAGACACTGTGTGTGTGTGTGTGTGTGTGTGTGTGTGTGTGTGTGTGTGTGTGTGTGTGTGTGTGTGTGTGTGTGTGTGTGTGTGTGTGTGTGTGTGTGTATTTTTATTAATATAGGTATTTTTTTTTTATATTTTCTTACGTACTCCTTGGGTTGGTTCCAGAATGCAGCATCTTGGCAATTTAATTGACTTTTGTTGGCCAAGTGATTGCTCGGTAAGAGACATTCATAGGAGTCGCTGCATTATCAACCCAGAGCAGCACATTCAGGCCACTGCCAGCTGAGGACTGGACTTGATTCAGAAGATTTCGATTTATTGGAAGCATCGTTTACTTTTATTTTTTTTTACATAGGGCACGGCATGGATAAGTAAGTCTTACATTACTTTATTAAATTGCCAGCTACATCCACTCTACACATTTCATTTGAGAATTGAACAGATGAGCGTAGAGGCTTGCAGTTTTAATGAGGGAATGCAATTTATTTTACATTTGGCCAAGCTTTCATGTTTCCCCCATGATGCTTATTCTGAAATTGGTTTTGAAAGCCATGCCTTATCTGTAAATAACATTTCAGACACTCTGTATGGACTCAGTGACGCCCTAGCAGAAGGAAAGTAAGCAGAATTCTGTTAAGCCCGCCCGCTCCTAAACACATCCATTCCCTTTCACTGCTGTGGAAATGGAAATGAAAAAACTGGTTTAGAAGTCTGAACTGAGCATGTTGGTCTCAAGTGTCACATCTTTTGGAACATTGCCTCAAGAGAAGGTTTCACATGAACTGTTGAAGTACCTAAACTCACATTTTCTTCTTCTGCTCTTATTTCAGGGAGATACGTTTTAGATTGCAGACACGACTCCCTGGAACGGCCTGACCCAGAAAACGTTGCGCCATGAAGGCTTGAGGAGGCCTCGTCCTTTGGGTTCCTCCTGATCCAGAGAAGGCTGCCCGTGACTTCAGCCACCCGCATGCAGTCCTAGAGGCAGCGATGCCCCCCTGCTAAGTGCCTTGTTGCCTCAGGCCCTGATGCCATGACCAGCCTGAAGCTCCCGCCGCCGATGGAGCGTGGTGGATCGATCCCTGCCACAGACGAGTTCTACACCAATCACCTTCGGATGGTCAACGGCGGCGCCTTGCCCCCGCGTTCTGATAATGTCCATCCCCCAGGGGGTACGGGTGTGCCTAAGATGGGCGTGCGTGCGCGAGTAGCCGACTGGCCCCCTCGAAAGGACATGGCGATGAGCTTGTGGCACCCCACGGAGGGCCAGAGCCCGGGCGCCCGGGCGGCGGCGGTGGTGGCGGAGGCCAGTCCCACAAATCAGGCCTCTTGATCAGCCCTCAGGACTCCTCCATGCTGCGAAACATCCACAACACGCTGAAGAACAGGACTCAGGCCCAGGCCAACAACTACAGCTCCGACACCCACTACCTGTCCCCGGGAGAGTACCGGGGCCCCGCCCACAGGAACCCGCGCCAGCGCCGCATCCGCCAGCGCAGCAACAGCGACATGACCATCAGCGAGATGGAGGGCAGCGGGGAGAGCGGCGAGGACTGGGGCCCCGCGCCGGGCGCCAAGTGGTCCCCGCTGCACCGTGAGTACGGCAGCACGTCCTCCATCGACCAGCACGGGCCGTCCCGGGACAGCTTCTTCGACATGTTCAAGGGCTACCAGGGCGAGGCGGCGGACCAGCGCAGCGACGCCCCCGAGGGCCTGGAGGAGCTGCTGAGCGCCGGTCAGTCCACCGCCGACCTCCAGCAGGAGAACCTCACCGAGGTCGACGCCCCCAAGCCCAAGGACCGCGACAAGCCGCCCAAGAGGCGCTCCAAGTCGGAGACGGGAGGGGAGTCCATCTTCCGTAAGCTGCGCAGCGTCCGCGGCGAGTCGGACTCGCCCAAGGGCGGGTCGGACGCGGAGGACGGGCGGTCGGAGGAGGCCGGGCCGCCGCTGAAGCCCTGGGCCAGCCAGAAGGGCTTCTCCCACTACGACGTCCAGAGCATGCTCTTCGACCTCAACGACGTCATCCAGCTGCGGCAGACGGCCAGCAAGAGGAAAAACACCACCACGGGCGCCTCGGCCGCCGCCGCCGCCTCGGCCACCTCCACCCTCTCCTCCACCCACAGCCTGCCCTACAGCTCCCCCGGCGGCAGCCAGGAGGAGCTGAACGCCAGGGACAGCCCGGGCCCCGACTCGGAGGAGGAGCAGAGCAACGAGATGCTCCTCAGCTGCCCCTGCTTCCGCAACGAGATTGGGGCGGACGGCGCCAGCAGGCGGAGGCTGGGGCTGGTGGGCGGCGGGGCGGGGGCCGGCGGCCCTGGGGTCCTGGCTGGGGAGGGGGGTCTCTACGAGACGGCCGTCAGCTCCCACTGCACCAACGCCGGGGTGGCGGTGCTGGAGGGCCCGAAGGAGGGCCACAGCTCAGCGCTCAGCGACAAGGGCAAGCACTACATCGTGGAGCACGTGGACCTGGGGGCCTACTACTACCGCAAGTTCTTCTACCTGAGGGGTGAGACGCCCTACCGCCCGGGCTCTGGAGCCATGAGGTCCGTTCATCGGAGAGCTTTGTCGTCATGCCTCATCCCTGCGTCTGGTTCCTCTTTCAGAGCACTGGAACTACTTCGGGGTGGATGAGGCGTTGGGGCCTGTGGCGGTGAGCCTGCGCCGGGAGAAGCTGGAGGAGGAGAAGGAGCTGGGCCAGCAGTACAACTACCGCCTCATTTTCCGAACCAGCGAGGTCAGTGGTGCACCGGCGTTCGTACTGCATCGCGTGGAATCACTCCTTCATAGTTATTTTAAAAGCGCTTAGTTTTGACCGATGCTTTTGACACACCGAGAACTATAAAGATTATACTTTTGAGTATTCGATCGTTTATTGTCAGTTTGGAATTGTCTAAGTAGCAGCGTAATATCTATATTTTTAACTGGGATCCCATTCCGGGTGAGGTCACTGACTGTTCAAGGGCCCCTGGCTTTAGGCCGGATGTCTCCTCCACACTGTGTATTTATCGCCCCAGCTCTCCTCTGTTTCTCACCGGGGAACTTCCTCGGGGCGAAACCCGCAGCAACCTCTGCACCTCTCCCTGCAGCCAGCCCTGCAGGACCCGTCAGTCAGACCACAGCTGTGGGGACAACATTTCAGGACATGTACTTTTCTCCTGACCTCCATGGCCTGTCAAAGCCCTGCCACCTGAGAACCCCAGTCGGTTAGACCGCTTAGAACCGGTCTTCACGCTCCACGACGACTGCATACGACATCTATACACAGCTAGAATAATCTAGACAAGCTCCGACTAATATTATTTTTGCCCAATTATTGTATTAGGGGACGTGTGTTTTTGTGTGCGGTGGTGTGTGTGTGTGTGTGATTAAGGACTTGACGGCCCCAAGGACCAAAATATCTAAAGACAACATCCCAAGCCACCAACCCCCACACACCCTCGCATACCTGGAAAACAGGGGTCCATTGTCGGGGCCCAACCCCATGCATACAACAACACTCGCCCACCCTTCCCTTCCAGCTGCATATGATAGGCGAGTGTGATCGGGCTCTTCCCCGCGATGGAGCACAATGCAGAGCTCTATGTTCACAGAGCCCTGCAGACTGCTGCAGAGTCTTGCTCCCTACTCTCCACTGGTTTCTGTTGACTCCCGGCCACAGATGGAATTAAAACAGCCTCTCGTGTTGTTGACGTTTATGTCAACTTCTCTCAGGGCATGGGAGTACTTTTTTAAAAGCCACGGCAGATTGTGTGTGTGTGTGTGTGTGTGTCTGCGTGTGTCTGTTTGTTTGCGTGTGTGTGTGCGTGTGCATTGTGTGTGTGTGTGTGTCAGGATGCATGAGTGTGCGTGTGTATGCCCTACCCTATGTACGCTCTTAATATTGCTTGCTTTATATCGTCAGCGGGACAATATCTATAACAATAGCTTTAACAATATATACAATAATAGCTATAGCTTTAGAAAATATCAAAAGGGCGTCCTTCCATGCCCTCCCCCTCATCTCTCGGCCCGTCTCCCCCACCAGCTGACCACTCTTCGGGGCTCCATCCTGGAGGACGCGGTGCCCTCCACAGCCAAGCACGCCACCGTGCGGGGGCTGCCCATCAAGGAGGTGCTGGAGTACCTGGTGCCCGAGCTGGACGTGTCCTGTCTACGGCTGGCCCTCAACACGCCCAAGGTCACGGAGCAGCTGATGAAGCTGGACGAGCAAGGGGTAAGGAGGCCAAGAGCCAGTAAGAGAGGGAGAGTTCTTCACAGTAGTCACTGTTCTGGTAGTGCCACGACTCCTTGTTCTGTGAAGGTGTGAATGTAGAACATCTTGATTCTGTGTATGAAGTGACTCACTCTTGTGTGTGTGTGTGTGTGTGTGTGTGTGTGTGTGTGTGTGTGTGTGTGTGTGTGTGTGTGTGTGTGTGTGTGTGTGTGTGTGTGTGTGTGTGTGTGGTGTGTGTGTTGTGTGTGTGTGTGTGTGTGTGTCTCTCTCTCTCTCCCTCTCCATACGTGTGTGTGTGTGTCTCTCTCCCTCTCCATACTTGTGTGTGTGTGTGTGTGTGTTTCTGTGTGTGTTTCTGTGTGTGTGTGTCTCTCTCCCTCTCCATACTTGTGTGTGTGTTTCTGTGTGTGTTTCTGTGTGTGTGCGTGTTTTTTTCTTGCTCTGTGCGCATCTCCAGCTGAGCTTCCAGGTGAAGGTGGGGGTGATGTACTGCCGGGCCGGCCAGAGCACGGAGGAGGAGATGTACAACAACGAGAACGCCGGCCCCGCCCTGGAGGAGTTCCTCCAGCTGCTGGGGGACAAAGTCCGCCTCAAGGGCTTCCTCAAGTACCGCGCCCAGCTCGACACCAAAAGTAACGGCTCCCACGCACGCTCCCAGGGGTGGGGGTCAGGGTGGGGGGGTGGGGTGCTCATTAGAATGGGTGCCGCTTGACAGTCTCTTTTACGTTGGGCTGCTCCCATATGATCCCTTCATCTGAGCTCCACCACAGCCACTGCCCATGAGCAAACAGCACCCCGTGTCTAAAGTCTGTATGCTGTGTTATAGTGTATTATCGTTCTGAATGTCGTACCTAGACCAGTCCCTCATCTAATACCCAAACTTTACCAATCTCTAATGCATAATGAGAAGGATCCTCAAAGAAGAAAATATAATCATAAACACACAAACATACTAACACACAGACCTCACATACACACACCTTGCACCCTCCTATCCTGATTGTCCTACCACTCCCCCCCCCCCCCCTCCTTTAAACCCATAATGCATTTTGATGCTGGTGTTCCCTGGAGGCTAACTGGATCTGCGCTTGTAAAGCAGAGGTCATTCAGGTGTCAGCATTGGCTCTGTCAACACATTCACAAGATTAGCTTTCACTTTAAAACTCTCTCCCCCTTTTTTATGGTTGCCCCTTGGGACTGCATCCTTTGTCCTTCTTATCTGGTTTTCTGTTCAATATTTCCTTTCACCTGACCTCATTCACGCTCTTTCTCTCTCTCTCTCTCTCTCTCTCTCTCTCTCTCTCTCTCTCTTCTCTCTCTCTCTCTCCTCTCTCCTCTCTCTCTTCTCTCTCGTGTCTATATGCTCTTGCATCTTCTCTCATCATTTATTCTTTGATCTCTCTCTTCTTCTTTTATATTAATATATATGACTGACAGTCTGCCTAACTCGCCCCTCAATGGTCCTAATGAGGGTAGGATGAAACGGCAGCTCATCCCAATCATGGCTGTAATTACTTGGAGCTATTCTGGGCTGCAGGGCCACCCCTACCCACCCAGAGGAAAGCCCCTCGCGTTGTCTCTCATGCAGGGCGGACATCAGCTCACCAGCAGCGCCGCTATAGATGCTGAAAGGCCTGCCATTCACACACACAAGATTAGGCTTTGAGCCGCTCAAGGTCAAGTCCATGGTCATATGCTGAGTTGTTGTTGTCGTTGTATATTGGTGATTGAAAGGAATTATTCAGGCTGGCAGTCCTATGATTCAGCCGCAGACTCTTGTGTTTGTCTGTCTGTGCTTGGGAAGAGACACTGCGCTAAGAGCCACCATCAGTACATCTAGTTCCTAACATGGACTCCAGCTCCTAACATGGGCTCCAGCTCCTAACATGGGCTCCAGCTCCTAACATGGGCTCCAGCTCCTAACATGGTCTCCAGCTCCTAACATGGACTCCAGCTCCTAACATGGACTCCAGCTCCTAACATGGGCTCCAGCTCCTAACATGGGCTCCAGCTCCTAACATGGGCTCCAGCTCCTAACATGGGCTCCAGCTCCTAACATGGGCTCCAGCTCCTAACATGGACTCCATGACCTGTCTCCCCCTGCAGCGGACTCCACCGGCACGCACTCCCTTGTACACGGCCTACAAGGACTACGAGATCATGTTCCACGTGTCTACGCTGCTGCCCTACACGCCCAACAACAAACAGCAGGTACGTCCCGCCCTGCCGGGCTCTCCCGCCCCAGAGACTATCGGAAAAGCTCGCCCCGTTCTCAGCTTATCAGGGTGCGCATTCTAGAATGTAAATACTATGTACTGTTTGGGCAAAGGATGTTCCAAAGATAAAATAAGAAACATTTAGCCAAAGATAAGGAATGTGTTCGCTATGAGAAGAGTCCCTTTTTTTTTTTTTTTTGCTCAGTTAGAAGCAGTATTGTTTTCCTCGAATATCCCAGCAAAACAAATATGCTGTATCATGGCAAACACGAACCATCCATTGTGGTTCATTCGTTGTACGTTGTAGTTATTTTAACAACCCCTCCCCCCCCTAATATCAGCTGCTGAGGAAGCGCCACATCGGCAACACGACATCGTGACGCTGGTGTTCCAGGAGCCCGGCTCACACCCCTTCACCCCCAAGGCCATCCGCTCCCACTTCCAGCACGTCTTCATTATCGTGCGCGTGCACAACCCATGCTCCGACAGCACGTGCTACAGGTGAGTCTGTGTGTTGGCGCGCGCCTCACAGGGTGTTCTTCTGTAGGGGTTGGAGAAAATGCTGCTTAAAGGTGCAGTGTGTTGGGTTGAGCCTCTAGTGGTGGGGGTGCAGAATGCAACCAGGCTGTATACTAATGCTGAATTCAACACACGTTAACCTTTAAAGGTTCGTCCAGGTATTAGTTTTGAACCGTTCAAAGGTGAGGTCATCATAGTTTTTTCAAGAAAGAGTTTATCCAAAAATAAATATGTTAACGGAAAAATTAAAGGATTTGAAAAGAAATAGGAGTAAAAAAAGGGTTGTTGTTTGCTTTATTATCCTATTTATAGTCTATAAAGATCACAGATGAGGCAATGCCAGATTTTAAAATGTTCCTCAATAACAGCGCAGGAATATAAAGGACTTAAGTGGGGTCAAGAATTGATGAATGGCTTCCTTTCAATGAAAATAGTCATCGTCAAGCCAACCTATCCATAACCGCAGCGGCAGGTTTCAAACAGTAGTCCACCAGCAGCATGTGCCCCATCTTGAACTCAGTGTGGGGGGCCAATTTGACCGCAAAACCTTTTAAAGCAGCCTTTACTTTACTTGTAGCAAGCTACCTGCGGTCCCAATCTCATGCTCACTAGCATTAAGACAGAAGCACTGACTTCCCAGCACAGCTCCCAGCGTCACTTAAAAGCCTGCTGCACGACCGCGGCCCTGTCTTCCTGCCTGCACTCAGACTCGTGATGTGACAGTGGTGTGTGTGTGTGTGTGTGTGTGTGTGTGTGTGTGTGTGGTGTGTGTGTGTCTGTGTGTGTTGGTGTGTGTGTGTGTGTGTGTGTGTGGTGTGTGGTGTGTGTGTGTGTTGTGTGTCTCTCTCCTCTGTGCGTTTGTATGCCATTTGTTGATTATGGTTAACGGGGAGAAGATTGACCCTGGAGCCCCTGTCTCGGCGGGGCTGAGCCTGGCTGTTGGTGCTGGATGGAGCCGGCCTCAGCCCTGGGCGCTTCAGGGCCACAATGGCATCAACCGCTCAAACACACACTCATACACACGCGCACGCACGCATACACGCACGCACGCGCATGCACGCAAACAATTACCCACAGTGCAGCCCACTTTGATATGTGGTACCCTCCACTCACTCCTTTCCCCAGCCTCCTCACGTGCACACGCACACAGCACATACTTTATAATATACTGCTTTTGTTTTCTCTCTTGTCTCCCTCTCCATCGCCTCTCTCCCTTTCCCTCCCCCAACAGTCTATCGTGCAGTCAACTTTAACGTGCACGCACGCAAGGCACCCTTTGCGTGCCACTTCATTCCCCTATTCCCCCCCACCCCCTGCATGCACATGCAGTTCTCTCACAAAAAGCTCACTCTTTGCAGATTCTTATAATAATTACACCACCCCACTCCCTCCCCATCCACTCCCCTCCCTGCCTGCCACTGTGCCTTGGGGCAGTGCGGAGGCAGCCTGGTCTACAAGGAGTTAGCACCGCACACATCAGAGAGGGGGCTGCCTTCAGCCGGCACATGTGAGCACAGCCGGCGATGAGGGTGGTGGTGCCTGGGTAGGAGGAGGGTGGATCAGAGAAGCCTCTTAGAGCCCCAGCAGCCCGCATCGAGACCAGACCGACGCAGGGTTAGGAAGGGGAGCGCAGCTAGCTTTACCGGCCTCTCGGTGCACTTGATAAATCATCAAATTGTTTTTGGGTCACACCCCAACCTCCTTACCCCACCTGCTCTCCCAGAGCACACCCACGCCTAAACCCCCCCACGCCTCCCCCACCTCCCAAACCTGGAAGTTGCAGCTTGTTTTATTGTTTAGCTTTTTTTTTCGGCTGTCATCGGCTTTGTGGATTCTGCGGATATTTTCTTTTCGGTTGGAACCCGACTAGGTTCAGGAATCTTTTTTAAAGTGTCCTGTGATGAGAACCTATTATGAACAAGGAGGAAGAAGAGAAAAGGCTCCCTGTTTCCGGTTCTCTCCCTGGTTTCTCCGGCCCTGGAGAAGCTTAGGATGCAGGAGTCTGAGGTCTGGTTACCCGCCCCTGGAACGCCTCGCTCACGACCTCCAGCTGGACTCAGCTGAGGTCTTTTGGTGGTCCGACTTGAAGTCACCAGGTCTCAGTTTCTACAGGAAAAAACGGATCACTTTCGTTTTTCATTGATAATTCTGACCAAGGTAGGGAATATCTGGGAGGTAGACTGGGACAGGATATTATCCAGGTACCAACTGCTGTGTTTTTGTACTTGTGTGTTGTGGCAAAGTCACTTTATTCTAAATATAGTAATGTTTGTTTTTTCTGCTAACAGCAGTATTATTTGTGTGTGTGTGTGTGTGTGTGTGTGTGTGTGTGTGTGTGTGTGTGTGTGTGTGTGTGTGTGTGTGTGTGTGTGTGTGTGTGTGTGTGTGTGTGTGTGTGTGTGTGTGTGTGTGTGTGTGCGCGTGCGAGTGATGCTTTGCAGCGCACAGTACCTTGGGATATTCGGAAACTGTGGACTTTTGTCCTTGATACCAGCTTCTTTTTTTTCTGTGGTTCAGACTGATGTGTACACAAGCAATCACACATGTGTACTCACATGCACACACACACACAAACAGCCACACACCGCCACGCACACGCACACACAGGCACGCACACTCCTGCTTTGAAGGCTGTTTGACACACAAACGGATGAATGGTTTGCGGGGTCTTTCTCCAACACGCGTGACGTTTGGAGCCCGGAGCTCGCTCCCCCACTGCACAGTGCAGCCTGACGAACTCCTCCTCTGTTCCTGAGCAGCAGCAGCGCTATCCGCCAGCGCTGACGACATTGATATTTAGACCTGACGTTCTCTGTGGTAGCGTAGTCATCCAGTTTGCAAGTTTAGCGTCGTCAATGATCCAACTGAGAACTCGAGGTCCCAGGGTGTTTGACAGGGGATCCAACGAGACCAAAGGGCCCCTCAGTCCGCCGGGTGCTAAACCAAACGCTTTACAACCAGGAGTCACACGACGGGGGCCGGCTGGACAGATTGCGTAACAAGAGGCTTTGTTTAGAGAGAGAAAAAGCAGGCTATGTGGCTTCGATGGTTTGCACTCGCGTACTCGTGATTCTTGCGATTTCCGGGGTCGTACCTTCATGGTTGAACGCACTTATTGTAGGGTCGCTTTGGGATGTAAGCATTAGCTAAATAAATGTAATGTCAATGCAACGTTGATGTTATCATAGATCCAGAGATGGGCGCTCCTCTGTAGCGTGATGTGACCGTGGTGTGTGTGTGTGTGTGTGTGTGTGTGTGTGGTGTGTGTGTGTGGTGTGTGTGTGTGTGTGTGTGTGTGTGTGTGTGTGTGTGTGGTGTGTGTGTGTGTGTGTGTGTGTGTGTGTGTGTGTGTGTGTGGCTTCACCTGGGACCCCCGCTTGTCAGTTGCAATTGGAAATGCGTGTATAATGTGCCCATGTAGTCCCTGTGCAGTCACGCGTGGGCTAGTGTGGAAAGAGCTAAGCAACATCGCCGGCTCTCCCGCGGCGTAGGATGTCTGCGCTAAACGTGTTGGACTGCAGGCTTGTCACAAGTGTCACTTTACCACTGGTCTTTGCCTTGTGTACTCCCATGGTCTCCTCAGGCCTGCACTCTGCCACTCGCCGCGCCATGTTATCACCCTGTTGAGTGGACTCCAAAGAGTATTTGGGTCCCCAAAACATCTTATAAATGTCAGTTATGCCGAAGTCCATTGGTGTACGGAAATGGACAGACGCACCACCCGCGCGTTTGGTTTAGTTTGTTGATAAGGAATCCAGGTTATGCCTCTAACCCTGAACTTCCACTTATTGTGCTTGGAGTCTGAGTAAGGGAGGTGTTGTGAGATGTGTGAGTCTTAGCGGGAAGCACAACAAGTGAATAGGGTAAGAATAACCCAAGGGCAAACCCTGCACAGATCTCCTAGTGTGTTGTCTTACCAAGTCCATTCACCGCTGTCGGGAGCGACTCTCACTTTTGTTTGCAGAAAAACACAGGAGCGCAGGATGTGTTTGGGGGAACTCCTGAATGTAGAATGTCAAGTGCGGTTGTCGACATGGGGCCGGTGTGGCTCAGGTTGGCTGGCGACCGGAAATTTGCTAGTAGTTCGATCCCGGCCTCGTCCCGAGCTTAGTGTCGAAGTGTCCTTTAGCCTAATGCCTCCAGACCAGCTGGCTGTCTTGCATGTTGACTGTGTTTAGTCTGTGAAAGTGTTGCGTGAAAGGGTGAATGTGTTAGGCAATACTTGTGAAGGCGCTTTGAGTGGGCCACATGGCCACATGCAGTGCCCATTCACGACCGACCCTGCGGGTTAATGTGCTCTCATAGCACCTTGAGCTTCAACCGTTTGGTTCCCTCATCGTTTCCCCCTAGCGTGCGTCGCCTCGATACCAGGACTTGACTTCGCTTCGGCCGCCCATTACCACAGGGCGTCACCCTCCCCAAGTCCACCGTCTTCAGGGACTTCCTGCTGGCCAGGTGATCAAACGCAGAAACGCCGCGGCGACAAGGCGGACAAGTTCGGTGCGCATGGGACAACGCACGCGACAGGAGTAACTCGGGAACCTTGCGTACGTCACGGTGACGAAGCACGCCCTTGGAGGCCACCCGGAAGTTCTCCCTTCATCTCACTGGCGCACAAGCGCGGGAGCGGGTGCGCCTTGACAGCGGGGCGGAGCTCGCAGCTTGGGGGCGGTGACCTGGCAGGTGCAGCCGAGGACAGGTGTCGGCGCCGAGACGGGAGTGCCTGCTGGCGTGTCAACGAGTTATTCCTCTGGCGACCAGGACGCCAAGGCGCGTGTGTGTTCAACTGGCCAATAGGCGACGTACGGCTGGCGGGGAGCGCTCATAAGTATTTACTAGCGAGCGCAGGTCGAGATGCGTGTCGGCTGGCTCCATCAAACAAAAAGAGGGACTTTGGGGAGTGGTCAAGCGGCTTGGAGGAGTTGATTGCTATGAGAGAATCATAACTCAACACGCAAACACAAACAGCGTTCCACTGGTTCAGCTATCACTCCATTAGCCACATGATCCTTCAAGCTAGACCGAACGTACCATAAGTGCATCATAACATATCTTATAACACCTAGTGATTATCCTTCACTTTTTTTTAACCTTTCGAGTGCTTTTCTTAGAGCAACTGAAGGCTGTGGTCACCGTAAACGAGGGCTGCTGTGTTGTTGAGCCATGTTGGGGCTTTAACGATGTGGACGACCGGGTCTCTAATTACCTCATTCAGTGCGCAGGGTGCGCTGGCAGGTTCTGATTTGAACACAAGTGGTCCCGGTAATAAATGGTAATTTGGCAACATGATATCAATACGCTGGATTGATTGGGAGCGCAGTGCGGGACACTTTATGGGTAGGTAGTTTGAACATGTCTGACATGCAACATTGTCACTTTGCGGAGCCACTAGAAGGCACTACGGTATTTACACTTCCGGGGTCTCGGCTGTCGCAGGACTGGGAACTGTTTCCCGGCTGTGGGTGGCTTTTTATGTATAGTCTCAAACATGACCTCCTTCTGCGTCATGAGTGGCAGTCTTCTCGTGGTGGGGTCTGAGCTATCAACTTCTCACTTTGCATCGCTTCATAAAGGACCACTGGAGTTACATTACTTCAGGAGGCTGCTGTGCAAATAGATGTGGTCCTTTCAGAGTGAAGTGGTAGGCGGGAAGTGTTGCGGCCAAGGTGTGACGAGGCTGATCTGCGCTGAGAGGGGGCTGACAAGTGAATGGAAAACGCCTTGCCTGGTATGAAGTTCCAGTGACTGCAGAGTTATGCTTCCTGATTGAAGAAAATATTGCCGTTGTCTAGTTGGACGTATAGGTAAGAAAAGGATTATTCGCATTCCATTCGAACAAGGAAGTTGCCGTCATAGAATGACTAACAGGAAGGGGCGCTCTCCATGTAATATGATTTCGAAATAGGAATTGAGAAACCTAACAGACCAACTCATGCTCAACTTCAGCTCCGCACATCATCAGATATGAAATTGTGATTCCTGTTATAGCAATTCCGGCTATTATGCGATTAATTAGTCGTACACTCTGTCACTCTATCGCGGACATCTTCCATTGGCATGCAAAAGATATGAATCTTAGTTTGGTATGGAATAGAGTCGGGCGTAAGACTGGCATTGCTACAATAAAAAGCACGCAGGTTTCGTGGACTGTTGTATACTGGAAGTGGTTACTGTGAATAGTTATATACAGTCATGTAAAAAATGGTATTGTAGAAGGCTGGGAAGGCTGGGGAACAAATGAACTGTGAATGCAAGCAAGCTTAACTGGTGATAACACCGTCACTCGCATGCATTCGTGCTGCAAGGATGTGTTCTTGGAACGTGTGCTCCATCTGTGAGTTGATAGTTGAGAAGCAGAGGGGGACTGTAGTGGGGTGAGCGGTTGCTCTTCCTAGGGCTCAACTGCAGACAACGGCAGACTTTCTCGCGAATGATTTAAATCATTTAACTAAAAAAAAAAGTGAACCGTAGTTCGGTCTCCATCTAAGCCCTTGATCTTCTTGAATTCTTTTCCTTTATTCACCCCCCCCACCCCTCGCCTCCCACCCCATCCCTCCATCTCTTTCCACTCACTCTAGCTCCCCCATCCTCTCCATCTTCTCCTCGCCTCATCTATGACTTGCGGGGCCAGCTCCTGACCAGGACCAGTCACGGAGATGCGCTGCGCGCAACGCTGGGGCCTCCCGCAGCGCCCCCCCCCCTTGGGAAGCTTCCACGGTCAATCTTCGAGGCATCAGTGGCCGAGTGTTGAGCTCTAAGGCTAGCGCTGCAGGCGGGGCTGCGGTCCAACAATCGAAGCTGCCAGATTGCAAGGTGCGGTGGCTCGCTGTCACGAGGCAATGATCGACCGCT
>OLKM01001149.1:152090-162090 GCA_900291075.1 Melanogrammus aeglefinus | reverse complement strand
TTTTTTTTTCTTCCTCCCTCGAGCGTGCCTCCTCCACATCTCTCATCTGTGTCTCCTTTCATGTACCGGATGTGATGCTAATTCCCCCCCCCCCAGTGCGGAGCTTCATTTGATAACAGTCGAGGTAGCTCACTGAGTATATTGCGGCTAATGCTGATGGCGGCTAGCTTGTGTTGTTTTGTTGTTTTTCACACGGCTGTCACCCCCACCTTGCTAACTGTGTCGGTCGGGTTAAAGAGGGGGGGTGAAGCGGTCTATAACGATCATTTGGAACAACCAACCGAGGGCCATGTTAGAAATAGCACTAAGTATTGTGTAGCGTTTGTTCAAAGATTAACTTGGTCTTCCTAAAAACACCCCTCTTACGCACTGATTGAATGTTTTTACATTCTGGCACTTAATGTACGCACTTTATTTTGTACGTCCTTGCACTTACAAATAGTACTTAGCATCGTTTAGCATCTTATCCTAGCTTTCTTTTTTGTCTATGGGGAATGTTTGTTCTTTTATGAATATCTTTTCTGTACCGACCAAATGCCCCACATGTAAATGTAATGTTACAGGTTGAGGTGACGATTGAAATGCATTGATCACACATCATAAATCATAATAATATATATGATATTATAGCGGCTCTGTCTTTGGCCGGGCAGCACTACATCTGACCGTGTTTTTCTCTGTTGTCTGTGTGTTTCAGGGTTCGGTTGTGGTGCCACAGAGGGACCTGGCTGGGGAGCAGTGATCGGTGCCCCCCCCCGTACCCCCCGTGCCCCCCGTACCCCCCGTACCCCCCGTGCCTCCCCGTGCCCCCCGTGCCTCCCCGTGCCCCCTGTCCAACAGGCTCAGGATGCTCTTCATTAAGCGGTCAGCACGCTTCATGTGGAAAGGAAGATTGGCGAGGTCGGGAGGACACAATAACGTTCAGCCGCCAAACCGAAACCACCTCCAGTGTGAAAGTAGTGTTTCTGCAAAGGACATCTTCGGTCTCGGCCGACTGACATTTCTAAGTGTGGTGTCCGTTTGTGGGTGTGCGGGTTTTATGAATGAGTTCTTAATTAAATAGCGAATTAAATGAGAGGGAGGCGGACCCCTGCTGAACTTTTTGACCTCTGCGTATCTCAAGCCCGCTGCCCCCGCACGTGTGTGTGTGTGTGTGTGTGTGTGTGTGTGTGTGTGTGTGTGTGTGTGTGTGTGTGTGTGTGTGTGTGTGTGTGTGTGTGTGTGTGTGTGTGTGTGTGTGGTATGTCTGTGGTGTGTGTGTGTGCTGTGTGTGTGTGTGTGTATGTCTGTGTGTGTGTGTGTGTGTGTGTGTGTGTGTGTGTGTGTGTGTGTGTGTGTGTGTGTGTGTGTGTGTGTGTGTGTGTGTGTGTGTGTGTGTGTGTATGCATGCATGTGTGCGTGCGTGTGTGTGTTTATGGCGTTTGTGCGTGTGTGCATGCATGAGAAAACGTGTACACTCGTCCGTGCGCGCGCGTGGGTGTATGCGTGCGGGTGCATTGCCTTGTCCATGTATGTGTGTGTGGGAGAGCGAGGGCAGAGGCAGCACGAGAAGGCAGAGGGGGAACGGGCCAATAGACAGAGAGAGAATTAACAAGCTGCCGTGTTGAGGCTACCTGGTCGGGCGGAGAGGCGACGGTGGGTTAGGCAGTGTCTCTCCCCCTGCCTGTCTCTCTGCTCTCCCTCCATACGTGCAGCAGATATGGGTCACGCCCGTTCCTTTCATACACACGGCGCTCATTAGGATTTGGAGCCGCTTCGATTCCCACGCGGGTGAGGAGCTCTTTTTCTGAATAAATCATCAACAGTTCCTCTGACTTTTTCTCACGCGTCGTCCGCTGTCCCCTTTTCTTTTTTTTTTATACGTGCAGCGAAAAGAAACTCTCCCGACCGACCGTCCACCTGCTTGTTTTAATGAACGCCACTGCAAACATGGCACAGGCTGCCCACTTATGTCCACACGCACGCACACACGCACCCACACCCACACGGTCACACACACCCACACGGTCACACAGCCACGCGTCCACACTTCCACGCACAGCAGCCACACCGCGCGCCCGCCTCGGTGGGTGTGTGTGGTGCGTTTCCTCCGGTGAGTCATGGCCGGGCCGCGGGTGGCGTGCTGCCAGCCTCTCCCTGTAGAGCCGAGCGGAAGGGCAGGGCAGGGCGGGGTGGGAGGGGGGTGGGGGTGGGGTGGAAGGGGTGGGTGGGGGGAGGGGGCAGGGGGTATGACACCGCAGGGACGGTGGCCCGGAATAGAAGCAGATCGTGTGGGAGGGAGATGGATCAGCAGGCCGGGGTCAGGGGGGTACGGCGCCGACAGAGTGTTTGTTCCGGGGCCCGGGAAATGCGTCAGAGCTGGGGGGGGGGCACGGTGCCCAATTCATCCCGCCTGGTCGCCCTCGGGGAGGAAGTGCATTGGGCAGTGGAGGGGAACCTCCCCTTACACACCTGTGTGTGTGTGTGTGTGTGTGTGTGTGTGTGTGTGTGTGTGTGTGTGTGTGTGTGTGTGTGTGTGTGTGTGTGTGTGTGTGTGTGTGTGTGTGTGTGTGTGTGTGTGTGCGTGTGTGTGTGTGTGTGTGTGTGGCTGGGTGAGTGTGTATGAGTGTTTGTGTGTTTGTGAAGGTGTTTGTGTGTGTGTGTGTGTGTGTGTGTGTGTGTGTGTGTGTGTGTGTGTGTGTGTGTGTGTGTGTGTGTGTGTGTGTGTGTGTGTGTGTGTGTGTGTGTGTGTGTGTGTGTGTGTGTGTGTGTGTGTGTGTGTGTGTGTGTGTGTGTGTGTGTGTGTGTGTGTGTGTAGCTGGGAGTGAGTGTGTATGAGTGTGTGTGTGTTTGTGAGGGTGTGTGTGTGTGGGTGTGGGTGTATGGGACTGCAAATGCATGCTACAGCCACTCTTACATTATATGCATTAATAGCCTAGAGGTAATATCCTGTATATGTATACACACACAAGTAGTACATGCATCAATTAATTGGAATAGTATAATTACTCATAAATGAAAATAATATTTATTTACACATTCAGTCCATCAGCTCTTCAAAGCCATCGATCACGGAGGTAAACAAAAAGGAGCACCACGTTGAAAGACTTCTGGGGGGTTCAGGTCACGGTTCAGGTCACGGTTCAGGTCAAAGTTCAGGCCAAGGAGGGCCCCATCCGGGGATGAATCGACTTACATTAGTCGGCAGAATCTCCTCTCTCTAGACTTGTCTCCGATACTGTCCTGAGACCCTCCTATGCCCTTCCTCTCTCCGGTCTTCCTCTCCGTCTCCCCCGTGTCCGTCCAGCCTTTGGGGCTGTGGTCGTAGTCGCCCTCCCCGGCCCCCACCTCATCGTCGATGGGGACCACCCCCGTGGTTCTCCCCAGCGTGCGGAGCCGAGCTCTGGGGACGGCCATCTTCCTCGTTCTGTCCTCCAGTCTGGCCTCCGTCCTCCGGGCCAGGTCCCGGAGCTCTCTCTCCCGTTCCACCAGGCATGCCCTCACTGTCCACAAGCGTACCTCCTGCCTCTTCGCCGCTCGGTGCTCTCGCTCCAGGTCCCGCAAAGCCTTCTGGAGTGACACCATCTCCTTGTCCCTCTTCGTCGCCTCCATAGACCAAAACGCCTCTCTTTCCCTCAGAGCTACCGCCCTGAGGTCTGTGTGTGTGCCTGCGCCCCTTGCCTGGCCCCAGGTGACAGGCCTCTTCTTGGGCATGTTTCCCCGAGTCGTCGTAGCTGCTTTTGCTGCTGCTGCTGCTGCTGCTGCTGATTCATTCTAGGGAGTGTGGCAGACTGCTCATTATGCATTAGCCTGGGTTCAGCTCCGTCGTCACGATGCTGTTACCGTCTCCGTGGCTTTTATGTTCAAATGATGCCTTCTAGAATTCTCTCCTTCCCCCCCGGGTTCCGTTGGGCCAGCTAGGTCTAAGGAGGTGATAAGATGGGAGAGGAGGGGGGGTGTATATCCGTAGATATCGTCCAACCCCTTCTCATCCCCGGCCCCACAGCTTGAGGTAGAATAGTACTGCGTCTAAACTTCATAACTGCGACTTTAAAAAACATACATGGCAGTTAGGACTTGGTAAGTGTTTGATTCGGTGAGAAGAGGCACATTGATGTCCCCTCTTCGTGAACAACAAACATAGCTTCCCATTTGTTTACCGTTGCTAAGCAATTTTCCACTAGCTGCTGTGGTAAATGAATGTAAACAACATTGGAGACGCTTCTCACAGGTGGATCTTGAGCCGGCGAGTCCGAGTCATCCTAAATTATTCATTCTCCTCCTTATGGTCTGTAATTATCTCAGATTACATCTGCACTATAACGCTTATTCAGTGCAGCCATCACTTTTCATTCAAATCAGATTTTCCGACAACCAGATTTATTTAGAGAACGGATCCCAGGGCTGTGGTGGGCGGACAGGTTTCTATTCTTCACTTGGTGGTGGAATTAATTTAACAAAAAGTGATGGCAGCGGTGGAAAAGTTACATAATGCAGCCCTAATTCTGTTAGTCCACGGATGGGAGGATAAGATCGGTGGAACACGTATGGATCTGACAGGAGGCTTTGTTTTCTGATTTATGGAACATATAATTTAGTTTGAGTAACACCCAGTGCACTAGTTTGACTCGTTTTTGAGGTGCCTGTGCACCGTACCGTGTTGCGTACTAAGCTATAGGCTCCGGCCCCCACGACGGCCCCCCCACCAGAAATAAATGGATGTGGAAAAATAAACAAATGCTGTGATGGTTCCTTGTGGCGGAAACTGAAACCTAAGCAGGCTCCCTCTCCCTCTCCTCCTGGTGGAGGTAGTGGTGGTGTAAGATGTGCTAGGCAGGTGGTGGTGGAGGTAGTGGTGGTGTTAGGTGCAGGCGGTGGTGGTGGTGGTGGTGGCGGTGGTGGTGGCAATGGAGGTGGTGGTGGTGGTGGTGGTGGTGGTGGTGTTAGGTGGTGACAGTGGCCGGTGGTGGTGGTGTAGGTGGTGGTGGTGTAGTGGTGTAGGTGGTGAACAGTGGCGGTGGTGGTGGCGGTGGGTGGTGGTGGCCGGTGATGTGGTGGTGGTGGTGGTGGTAGTAGGTGGTGGTATGTGGTGGTGTAGGGTGGTGACAAGTGGCGGTGGTGGTGGTGGTGGTGGTTGTTGGTGGGTTGGTGGTGGTGGTGGTGGCGGTGGCGGTGGTGGTGGTGGTGGTGGTGGTGGTGGTGGTGGTGGTGGTGGTGGTGGTGGGTGGTGGTGGCGGTGGTGGTGGTGGTGGCGATGGTGGTGGTGGTGGTGGTGATATTAGATGTGATAGACAGGTGGATACCCTGACTGCCTGCCCCACAGGAAGGAGGAGCTGTTTTTTGACCACCTCCCCGGACCCTGGACCCTGTCTCCTGCCTTCTGGGCAGCGGTCTGAAGAAGCCCAGCGGAGGTGAAAGAAACCGATGGTGCCGAGCAGCAGGAAGGAGAACACAGACTCAATGTTTATTGGTTTAGCATCGACCGCCCTGCCGGACGCCCCGGACACCAGGAGCCCGGCGCAGAGGAGACAAAGAGCCTCCAGACCCAGACCCAGACCAAGGGCCCGTGGAGGCCGTCGGGGTGAAGGCTCCTGCCGGAGTCTGCTCGGCCCTCTATCCTGGTTTGCCTCGCGCTTCCTGCTAAATCTCCTGCAGCGTTTCCTGTTCTACCAGTCGTTAAAACAAGTTCAAATGCAGAACAAGATGCTCCATCGGCCAGTGAATAGCGTCGGAGACCCAGGATACGTTTCTTTCAAGGAAGTGTTTTAATTTTTCTTCGACAGCGTGAGGAACAATTTGCATATCATGTCACTGTATTTGATTGGCTACAAATTCAGAAGGTTGTGATTGGTCAGGTCATTAACACTGCCTACTATGCCTTTAATGGCTCTGAAGCCGCTCAGATGGCTCAGATTCAACGCGCCGGAGGCTCGGGTGATCAATCCTCAGCTCACAGAACACGTTTTAAAGTCAGACCTGGTCCTGACACATCGAGAACACAGGACACGAAGACAAACGACAGGAAACAGATCTGCCGATAACGGAAAAAACGTCAATGAGTCTTGCTTCACATTAATCCACACTGGATACTCGCTCTCTGTTTATTTGTAACAAAAATCCTCTTGTTTTCAACAAATGGAGCCTGGGTTAACCTTGTTGTCTAAACTCAGCTTGCTGCAGAAACAATGCTCAGCCGCTCTGAACAGTGGGAGCCAGTGTACAATGTGTGGGCGACTCACAATGCTCAAAAGCGCCCGGCCAAGATTCACCAAAGAATCCATTTGAAATAGCGCTTCAAATGCCCTCAGGGTTGATTTAATTATTTTTTTTTTAAATGCAGCATAGGCTTGGTGACCGTGTAAACAAATTGCTCCGCTTCAAACTGGATGCCTCTTTGGGAGCAGAGGAGGAAGGTTTATCCTTGGACTTGGCTCAATGGGTTACTTACTCTCCTAAAAAACACCCCTTTACGCACTTATTGTATGTCCTGGTACTTCATGTACGCACTTTTTGTATGTGGTACGTCCTGGCACTTATAAAATAGTATTTGGCATCGTGTAGCATCTTATCCTAGCTATCCTCGCACTTGGTTCTATGAAAATCTTTACTGTACCGATTGATATTTTGTTGTTTCTTCTTATAACAAATATACTTATTGTAAGTCGCTCTGGATAAAAGCTTCAGCCTAATGCTCTAAATGTAAAAATACACATAAATGTACATAAGCCTGTTCCCAAACACACGGCAGTGAATATGTACAGTTGTACGTACCGTACGTACCTACGCAAGTCATTCAGTAAGTATGAGAGTGAATCCTTTTGTGCTCTGTCCTTTCCCCTCGTCAGAAAGCATGTGTAATTCCTCTGGTTCAACCACAGTGTACAGCGGACTGTTTTTCTTTTCGCTGCTGGCCTTCATCTGTTTGATTTGTTGTGTTGACACCTTCGGCTTTCCTTCCAAATGTTGTTTCATGTCGAACCAAAACCCTCAGGCATGCCTGGGTTCCCCAGATGTCTGCCATCGAATTACATTACATGATACATGATATGATATATCACATTATATAATAATACCAACCTGTACCTAAGACCTGCAGTTTGTTTTGTTTATTTAGATATTGAACAGACAGAAAGCAATAAAGGAAAAAAAACAATGCTCTTTGTGCGTGTGTGCATGTGTGTGCATGTGCGCGTGCTTGGTGCAATATAGAATAATACATTCCCTAAGGTGATCTGTGGGTGTCCTTGTTAGAAATCCTGTATTGACGGCTCTTTGATCTGCAGGCTGCATACTTGAGTGGTCCTCTATCTCACTCCTCTCCCTCTCTCTCTCTCTCTCTCTCTCTCTCTCTCTCTCTCTCTCTCTCTCTCTCTCTCTCTCTCTCTCTCTCTCTCACCCTCACCCTCACCCTCACCCTCACCCTCTCCCTCTCTCTCTCTCTCTCTCTCTCTCTCTCTCTCTCTCTCTCTCTCTCTCTCTCTCTCTCTCTCTCACCCTCTCTCTCTCTCTCTCTCTCTCTCTCTCTCTCTCTCTCTTTCACCCTCACTCTCTCTCTCCCTCTCTCTCTCTCTCCCTCCCTCTCTCTCTCTCTCTCTTTCTCTTTCACTCACCCTCCCTCTCTCACCTCTCTCTCTCTCCCTCTTCTCTCTCCTTCCCTCCCTCTCTCTATCGCCCTCTCTCTGTCCATCCCCGCGTCAGTAGAGCTGCCAGCCTAGCCGTGTGCCTTTTAAAACAAGTTATCCATAGTTTGCGTCGTCCCTTGTTTTATCTCTGCTTCATCCTGTAACTGATTTGCTCCCCTGCTATTAAGGACGGTTACATCAAGCGGGCTTTATCTTGTGACGGCATCAGACGAGGTTAACATCTCCTGAGATCAAACGGCGGCGGTCGTCGGGTTTGTTTATGCTTCCCCCTCATCGCAGACGCCGTCTCAAAGGGATTCTCAGGCCCGTGTTTAACGAGGGCGAATGAAGTCCCTCCTCAGAATGTGAATCTTCTGAGGGGCCACTGTAACGAGGCGTGGAGTGCGCGAGACCAACGGGGAGACGTTGGTGTATCGCCACCACAATGCATCCGAGCGGGTAAACAATGTAAACCCAACAGGCGACAGATCAACAGATCAACGGGTAGAAGCCTCCCATCTCTTTCAGGAAGACACCGGAGCAAACAAAGAGAGGCAACGGAAAGGTTCAAGAATGTTCTAAAAGTGGCGCATTGGCGTCCTCGTTGGACTGCAACAGTTCTCAGTGTGCGTGTGTGTTTGTGAATGTGCGTGTGTGTGTGCGTGTGTGTGTTTGTTCGTGCACACGTGTGTTACTGTATCACCCACGTTTCCACCCACACGTTATGTTGGTTTTGTTTTCCTCCAGTAAACTAGTGCTTCTTGGGCCACACACTATATCCAAACAGCTCACGAGCGAGGCGTTTTAAGAGAAACTAGTTAGCATTGAGTTGCATCTGAAAAGCCATGCGTTTCTGTCACTAATTAAAAATTGATTTGCAATCCGAAGCAGCGCTCGTGATCAGAGGAAGCAGACAATTTTAGCGAAACTGAGGAAAATAGATTTCAATGTTGATTTGTTTTTGTTTCCTTAGAAAAACGACCGGAGCTACGCAGGTCCCGAGGGAATGTACGGGACACCTTTTTTTTTATACACAGGCGCTTCAAAGTGGTAAACATAGACCGAGCAAATTAGACCCCTCCGTTGTAGATGGTAACCAGATAGAGAGGAGCTGGATGCACCTCCTCCAGGCTGGTGGAGCCAGAGCCAACACCGGTGGAGTCGTGAGAGGAGGCTGAATGAGGTGCATTCTTCCCGGGCCGGCAGGCCGGGGGTGTGCTGAGCGTGGAACTGAATCATCTCACGAGGCTTCTGAAACCCAAAATAACCGCATAGCCCTCCTTCGCTCATGTTTGTGTGCCGCTCACAAAACGGTGAGCGTTTGGGGGCTTAGTTTACCAAAGCAGCTTGCAGTGGGAGTCCCCCGGAGACCCAGGGAATGGTTTTCTCTAATGAATCCGCGAGTTACCTCGGCGGGTCCTTCTGGGTGCGGCGGGGGGATTAGGAGGAAGACGCGAGGGGGGCTTAAACTGTCCGCCGACCGGGGAGTAATTGGCGCTGCTGTTTGGGGGCAGAACTGACAAGTGATCGGTGCTTCAAACCAGGGGGTGACAAGGACTTAAAGTAGGCCTCGTCACCCCTAGTTCGAAATACCCGATGTGTTCCCAGCCACGAAGCACTGGGCGACAGGCGAGCCCAATCACCGCCCGCCATCTCCCCAAAACATCTCCAAAGTGAGGCTGTTTCAAAATGTCCGCCCTCTTGTTACATCTGAAGCTTTATTCGAGTCTACCCCCACCTCCAACTCTCTCTCGCTCCCCTTACATGTGTCCAGGGAGCTCCTGGCCGCTTTGTAAGCCTGCGTTGCTGTTGATTGGCTGGTTTCTCCGTGTTGAGTCATTGAGAATCTGGAGCTTCGGCAGGTTTGGAGTTGGCTTCGGATCCACCCGTTGAATCATGCGTTTGATTCCCCTGCTTTCTTTTGCCTTTTCTTTCACCGTTCCGCCAACTCACCGGAACCCCAGTTTGTCGATCGGAGATAAAGAGATAAGCACGAATTAGTGTTTGTTATGTCATTCCCGATGCGTTGGGTAACGGTTATGGAATCGTCCGGAAGCGTGGTAAACAGTTAACAAATCGATACATCTGCTGGTGCGCAAAAATAAGTCGTGATGTCAATGTTTAAGGAGAGTGCTTAAAATTTATCGTATTCCAGTTTCTTTAAACAGCCTTTAATGGACAGCTCTCGGCAATGTTTTCTCTGCATTAATCCTTAAAAATAGCATTAATTAAAGCCTAACGGTGAACGTAGCACACTGCCATGTGGCTACCCTGGGGAGATGGTGTTGTTGTTTTGGTTTCCTCTAATTGACCACTAATCATGCGGAAAGTAATTTTGGCTAATTTGCCTAATTGTTACTGTATGCATAACTGTTTTAGAACAGATGTATGTCTTGGAA